>ML799043.1:294769-391745 GCA_009831015.1 Picea engelmannii | reverse complement strand
AAATCACCCGGGGATCGCACCCGGCCTGAGCCACACCAACCCTTAACATGGTTGGATTTTTTGTCCCCGCAGGTTTCGAACCGGTGACTTTAACATCACGGAGTGGCTTAACAACACACTCCATCACCGACTGTCCTACACCTAGGGGACTTTATTTTAATTTTTTTAATTAAAATTATAATATAAATTTAATTTTTTATAATATAATTTTATTTTAAATTTTTTGATTTAGATTATAATATAATTTATATTTTTTTATGGTATAAATTTTTATTTTAAAATTTTATATTTTTATTTGAATAATTTTTTTATAATTATTATTAACATTTTATAGTAAAAAATATTATAATTAAAATATACAATTTAATATTACAAAATGTAGAATAGATATAAACACCTAACCCAAGCTTTACACATATATTTCATTCAAAACATAATCAAAACCTTTACCAAGAACACCCATTCCTATAACCACACACATATATTTCATTCAAAACATAATCAAAACCTTTACCCAAAAACACCCTTTCCTATAACCATATATTCCATTCAAAACATAATAAAAACATATTTTACCCAAGAACACCCTTTCCTATAACCACAACAATGCATTACCTTTTTTACCCAAAAACATCCTTTCCTATAACCATAGTTGCATTATCTCAGTATATTGTCTTAATATAAACACTAAATGACAATACATCAAAAATCAAGATTTAGTAAAAGGTCCCAAATGTAAATTTTTCGATTTTATGCATTATTTCTAGCTAATAATAGTGATAAGATGAAATAAATGTGTATATACCTATGGCTTCATTTTGTTGTCATCTTTTTCTCTACGATTGAATTTTCTTCCTCAATGCTTTAGGTTATGATATATTGATAAATTTAGGTTCTTTCATACTTGTTTTCTAAAATGTTGTTTGGAGAGGAATTACATCAAACTCTTAGGCCTTTTCTCTCTCTTTTGAGTTAGCTTCTAAATTTTTTTGACAATTTTTATTTACTTAATTTATCTATAAGGTTGGGAGATTTTCTTCTTCTTCTAAAATGATCTTTTCATCTCTTTGTTTCTCTTTAAAAGGGGGTTTAATTCATTCTTGGACATTCCTTTCTCAATGCATTAGGTTATGAGATATTGATAAAATTAGGTGTTTTTCATATTTGTCTTCTAAAATTTTGTTTGGAGAGGAATTACATGAGACTCTTAGGGTTTTTCTCTCTCTTTTGAGTTAGCCTCTAAATATTTTTCACAACTTTTCTTTACTTCATTTACCTATAGGGCTTGCAAATTTTCTTCTTCTTCTAAAATGACCTCTTGATCTCCTTGTTTCTCTTCCAAAGGGGGTTTAATTCCTTCTTGGACATATTCCTTTCTTAATCTGTATCTCCTCTTCCTCCTTTTTCTTTTTGAAGACTTTTAAATGTTCTAGAGCCTCAACGTGGTTATTGTTTTCTCCAGAAATGACTCTCTTGTTTGTCTTTATTTATTGAGGATCCTTATTCTATAGTTTTATATGCTCTCTAATTGTTAGACTAATGTTTCTCTTGACTAGTGTGATGCATGGACTACTTGGGGACAAGTGATTCTTAGTGTCCCTTGTGAAATTTTAACAAAATGTTTGTATACATGACATGAGTTGCATTTGAGGGGAATCTACTCATAATTTAATTCTTGTAGGTGGCTCTAGTAATCCATATTTACTTATAATTCCTATTGGATTCCCTTCCTCGAATCCACTCCTATGTATATTCTAGAACAACTAAAGAAATTGTCTTTTGCTTCATGTTGGCGCACAGTGGGCAGACCCGAGGTTCAACATTAATTCACCAACAAATCTCAAGATATCGACCATTTCAGCATCACCTGGAAGTAGGTGAAGTCTCACCCGAGGTATCTATGGGGACTATAGGAACTACGATTTCCAAGTCATGAAGCGAATGGAGACCGTTCTAACATTCATTCTTACTTAACACTCATGCAATATACCATGTGTGTGAAATCATAATAACATAATAAAATATGGAAGAATGATCTTATTTAACCATTCAACCTATGCAAAGAACCACCAGGTACCTATTCATAATAACCATTAAGCATATATTACATGTGCGCCACAAACAAAGTAAACCAACACATCATAACACAAACAATTAATGTGGTTCACCCCAACGGGGCTATATCCACAATGTTTGGCTTCTTATATTATTCATCCATGTTTAATCCTTACAATAGGTGTGCACTACGCTCATATAAGATACATCAGTTCTACCCCAAAATTACCTAGAAGTTTGTGCAAAAAATACACACTTATCTCATTCTTCAATCATACTCCCTAACTATACTTGTACCATTCACTCATACTTTCACTCTATGATTTCACTCACATCTTAATTCTTGATCAACTACTTTCTACCCAAAACCCATGCATATTTATACATTGATATTAGGGATTATCCCATTACAAAATGGAGCAAATGGTCTAACTACTATTAAATAACTTCCACTCTTTTCGCATTGGCTCCTGAAGATGCGCTAACTTTATTCCCCATGCGCTACTCCTTTTCTGACTTGTCACATGGTTTTATCCTACACAATTCCAAAAACTTACCCAAAATTTCCTACTCCAACAAGCCCTCAACACTCACCTATGGCTTGTCTTGATCCACTTCAGGATTTCTTCGAGGTCTCTATGAACTTTTGAAATGTCTCCCTTGCAGCTGTGATCTTTTCTCTTTCTTTTGTTTCTTGTTGCGCAATTCCCTCAGTTGTCTCTGTAGTAATATGGGTCTTCAACTTATCTTTAGTTTCTTGTATTTCCCTCTTGACCATGCCCTACACAACTGTTACTTCTTCTATCACCTTGTATGCTTCTTCTTGCAATGTTTCAATCTTCTGTGAGCAAGCCTACTACTGCACCCTCATCTAGTTCATATTTGAATAAAATTTTCTATTCTTTACCATTGTTTCCATCATCTCTATTGGTGGTAATGTACTCATCACTTCCTTAAACGTATTTGTGTTGTCCTGGGCATCCTGTACCTTCTGCCCAATTTCTTTTAGTTCCATGTCTTATGTCAATTGATTCCATACTTCAGTGATTTCTTTGTATAACCTACCACACACGGCTTCCAGACTATTGATGTTCTCAACTATTTCTCTCCTTGTCTACTCCATTTGCTCCCTTTTCTCTGATGGAGTGCTTGGTATTTGGTGCGCTTTCAAATAAGTAATATTTTTGTGGAAGACCTAAATGGATTCACTAATCTTTATCACCTTTTATTCTAACGGGGCATATTCCTCCCTAGGAATTTCTGGAATAATATTATAAACCCCCTGGATTGCCTGTTTCACTCTCTTTGTCCTATGTGCGGCCTCATCCCACTCCAACCTAAGTTGATCATATTATGCTTGCGGCACATCCTTATCTATGACTGCCTTTGTTAGCTCCATCGACATTGACATCTCACGCAATTGTAGTTCCTGCATCATTCTAGTTTGCAAACCATGTAGCACTTCTACCAAGAACTGAGATAGCACCAAGAAAATATGACTAAGTGCCTTTTCATGCTCCTGTAATTCTACCATAGGGAAATCTAAATATCTTACTGCTATCTTCATCACTATTCTCTCTCCTGGTGTCATGGATGGGTGATATGTCATTTATTATGCCTTGTTCATGTTTTTCATGCTCTGCATCTTCCCATGTTCGCTTGTTTTGAGTTGCAAAATCCTAGTTGTCTCCAAAATATGTCGTAGTGCATCAATCTACGCTTGCATGTCCAAGTGTATTTATTCTTTCTTTTGTGTTTCTTTCTCAAAATCCTCCTCCATAACCTCATTCACTTGATCCACAATATTTTCTATGTCATCCTTTGACAGGGCCTAGGTGGCCACTTGCTTGATTTCTCTTCTCTTCTTTCATTGTGGTATTGTTCTTTCTGTATCTTGGTCCTTCTGCTTCTCTCCCAGACGTGGTACTATCTTCTATTTTCCTCCTATGTCATTTCCTTCCCCTTCCTATTCTTCTTCTTCTTCGTCATATCCTATTTCTTCTATTTCTAGTTGTCTTTTCTTTTGTTTCTCTGTTTCTGGTAATGGGGTTTTCCATTCATCCTCCTAGTCTTCTATGATTTATCTATACCACCCTTATTTCCACCAGTTTGTAAATATAACTATATTGGCCAAAAGACTATGTTAAAATCGATATGTGTGAATGTTTGATTTGATGAAACTTTGTATAAAAGGCCAAGGAATGTAATTTTTGTTATTAATAGAAATTGACAAGTGTTGCATGACTATTGAAAATGGAGGTTTTCCAAGATATACCACAGATTATATGAAATATATGGTGAGGGGAACCAGGAATGGTTGAGATAACCCCCACCAAACCAATACCTTACTGGATTTAAGTGCTCAAGACCAGAACAATCCTCTGACCCAGGGATTAATTACAGTCAGGCTAGTAAGTGGGAAGACCTCCTCAAGATTTAATGAGAGGATGGGTCATAACACCCATATGAAAGGATTTCAGACATGACCATGGACTAGTAATTCGGGCCACACACAATCTTGATGAGGAAGAAAAGAAAGGAAGGCGTGGTGGGAATGGGAAGACCTGAGAAGAGAAGCAAATAAGGGAGACTAAGCTCTCAGGTTTGAGGAAGAACTGGAAAATGAACGTGTTCTGGTCGCAGGATGTGGCTAGCAGGGTTATGCTATAAGATGATAAATGAGGGCGCTGAGTGATTGAGGAAGTAATCAAGCATGCATCCTTCATTGGTATAGAAAGAACCCATTGCCAAGATCCTGTGGGAGGAGGAGAGTAACCTCCATCCATGACTATTGTTGAGCCGGAAGAGTGGTGGTAAATCTGTTAGGAGTGACTGAGCCTATGGTTGGGTGGAAACAAACACCCTTTTCAACACTCACATCACGTCGTCTATTTTTGATAAGTGTTTTCATACTTTGTGCACTAAAATGGAATAATGGATGAATGAATGTATTTATCTATCTATAAATGGTTTCTGTATTGAATTATAAGGTTATGTGTATGCATTTACCTTCTTGTGGACTTATGTTTTTGACTGGTCGTTTATATGGCCCATTTTATCCTTCGAGATGTCTTGGGACGTAAAACTATATGAAGGTTGGGATAGGAAGAATTGCATCAATATGACCCTGTCGTTCTGGAGAGGATATCTCCTTCAGACTCCTTCCTGTGCAATTGGGACACCATGCCCAAGTCCTTAGAATTTTTTTGATGAGGAAGATGTGTTTATCTTGCGACAGTCTATAAGGACTCATGTGACCAACACCCAGGAACCCTATTCTAAGCCTAAGGGAGCTAATTCCTTCTGGATTCAAAACTCCAGAACTCTGGGACTTCGAAGTATTGTCGGCCTAAGTAGTCACAAACCGGTCGAAGGTGACCGAGAGTCACGGTTACCTGTAAGGTCGATCGAAATTGGGTCGTTTCCCTAATGGTTAGAGGAACCTATCATACTGACTAAAATGGGATCCAAATCCCCATCGTGAAGTAGCACCAGCCACCAATCGAGAAATTTTGGGGATTCCCTCAATAGTTGGATCTACACCGAGAGGACTTCAGAGAAGTTCTACTTTGGGAGAATAGAGATGTTATAGCATCAAACTACTTGAACGATGAAGTTACGAAGTAAACGAGAGCCGTATATTTGAGGGATATCGTTAGGATCCTCACCTACCATCCGATCATTCGGGAGGAGGGACCCCCACAAGGTACTTCGATGAAGTCCTTCTTCGGGATAATATAGTGGTAGTAAAGACAAAACCACCGAAGGCCAAAGCCGTGAAGTGACCAGGAACATTGATCTAGGGATAGTTCGGGTTCTTTTGTAGTCGTCAAATTTACGGGTAGTCATCCCGATGTATACCTTTTCGGGAGGACAGGCGTGTTGTAACACCAAAACCCTTGAAGGCCAAAGTCATGAAGTAATGAGTACTGAAGATCCTCGAATTCTTCAGAATCCCTCTCAGACATCGATATACAGGGGAGACATGGCGCTAGATCCTTTAGTTCGAAGACTGGGCACTACGGGGAATTTTAGGTCTGGTGTGTTAAAAATATTTGAAGGCTGAAGTAACGAGAGTCATCGATTCGAGGATGCTTTGAGAATTTTCCTAAGCATCATATATGGGTTGTGGTTAAGCCGATGTTGACCAACTTCAGGATAAAAGAGGATTTTTCATCGCATAACTCTCGAAGGTCCGAGTTGCAAAGTAATGTTAGTCGTGGATCCTCTTTAATCCTTACCTTATGGTATCCCGACCTGAGATCTATCTTTGAAAATATCATAACATCCTTCAACTGATCGAAGAGATCATCAATCCTTGGTAGAGGATACTTGTTCTTTATAGTCACTTTGTTCAACTGTCTGAAATCGATTCACAATCTCAATGTCTTGTCTTTCTTCTTCATGAACAAGACTATGGCACCCCAAGGTGACACACTTGGGCATATGTACCCCTTCTTTAAAATTTATTCTAGCTGCATTTGCAACTCCTTCAGTTCTAGTGTACTCATTCTATAAGGAGTCTTTGATATTGGAGTTGATCCATGCATTAAATTAATAAAGAAATCAATATCGCTCTTTGGAGGTAGTCCTAGTACCTCCTTGAACACATCTTCAAAATCTTCCAGGATTGCATGATCCTCCAAAATTGGCACCTTATCCTTAGATGCTTCCTCCATATGTGCTGCAAATATTTGACAGCCCTTCATGTAACACTCCTTTAGTTGTATTGCGGAGATTTCTCGTATAGTAATTGCTCTGGGAATTCCTTGGACTGCTCTCTGATTTCCTTCCTCATTCCAGTAAGTGAATGCTTTGTTATGACAGTCTAGTATGGCATGGTGTTGGTCCAACCAATCCATACCAATTAGAAAATCATATGACCCCAAAGGAAAGGTGTTCAAATATACCTTGGTACTCAGTCCATTCATGCCCACTGCACATGATTTAACCAACTCAACAACCTTCCTCTTGGCTCATGTAGACAGCTATGCCAGCCATGATTTCTCATACTTGCTTCTTGGTAATTGAAATATTTCCACTACCATAGGATATATATAGCTATGATTAGCTCATGAGTCTTTTAAAATAGTAAAGGTATGGCTATTGATCATACCTTCGACTTCAATCATGTGTGATTGAAACTCAACTTGCTTGTTGTCCAGGGCTGCATAGATCCTTGGTACTCTTCTTCCCATGTCCTCCACTATTTTTGCTTGTTGAACATTGTGAACAACTCTCAACTTTTCACTTTTGTGAGGACAATATATATACCTATGATCTCCTTTACAACCCCAACATTCCATAGGTTTCTTCCTTGGCCTTTTCCCACCTACTTCATCCATCCTGGGCTCCTTCAAAACTGGTTGTCCTTGAGGACTATTTCTGAAAAATGGTGGTTTGTTCCCCTTCTTCCTATGCTCCCTTTTAAAATTCTTCTTGTCTTACCAAGCCTTGTGGAAAATACGTTTCCCTTTTTGTTGATTAACTAAGATTTTTTCTCTCCTTCTTGTTTCTTCCATAGCTTTAGGATCATCATACCGGATCTTGTCATTGATGAAAGATGGCAGACCACTTAGATACCTTTGAATCTTAGTTGTCTCGTCCTTGATGAAGGGGACATACTTCAACAACTCCAAGAATCTTCTTTCATAGTCATCAATGAACATACTTCCCAACTTGAGTTCAAAGAACTCTTTCATTTTCTTGTCATAATATATCTTATTTAAGAACTTCTTTTCAAAATTTCTTTTGAATTCCCTCCATGTAACATTATTCTCTCTGGCGTTCTGCACTTGCACAAGTTGATCCCACCATATGGATGCCTTTCCTTTTAGTTGAAATATGGAAATTCTTCCTTCAGCACAAGAAGAATAGTTTTGCATTTGGAAGTACTTCCTCATGCATAGCAACCATGTTTCAACATATTCATCCTTCTTATGCTCCCCATCAAAAGTAGGAGGTTTGATCTTATTCATTTCACCCTTCAGTTCATCCACTTCAGATCTTCTATGCTTCCTAACAGGGGATGTACTTGAGCTATTGTGTGCTCTCTTATGGGAACTCTTTTGGAAGTGATGGTAATGTCTGCTACCACTTCTTCCTCTTCTTTCCTCATCAGGGGTCCCATGACTTCCTGATTTACTGGATCCACTTTCCTTATCCAATTTATTTTCAATTCTTTATAGGCTCTGTATCATCTTCATATTGAATTCTCCTTGTTTCTCCCTGGATCTCATAAGCCTTTTTTTATTTTCCTGGTGAATTTGGACTTCTTTTTGCAAATTTTTAATGATGTTCATCATGGTCACTTATTTATCTATTTCTTCTCCATTCCCATTGGAGTTTGTTCCTTAAATTCCCAAATGAACATCCATTCCTCTAACTTCATCCTCTGGACTGTAAGTGTCTCGTGCTTCCTCCATTTCTCTTCACTAGGTAACAATTCTTTCTGGTTCTGATAATTGGTAGTGTTGCAAAAATGTGCAGACAATCGATTTTTGTCAAGATACCATTCTTTAATAATTTTCCATAGAAACTTAAACAATATGATTCAATCAAAAGAGTATCAGACTCTATTTTCGGCAGGTCTATGTCGATCGAGTATCCCCAGGATTCTATCTCTGAGACCTTCTCTATTCTACAACAATTTTTGGGCACTAGCCCCTTTTCTTCGGCCCTTAACTCTCATGTGACCATGGTTGTGACCAAGTGATGAACCAACAGGCACTTACTCCATGCTTCGGAGTTTCGGTATTCGAGTGTTTTCAACTCACCGCGATGCCAATCTCCCAAACTATGAACTCGCAAAGTTCGCAACTAAAATGAGAGGAATCAACGATCCCTTCTCTCTACCCAAATCCATGGCCATAATTAGCTTTGGAACTCAGTGCTCCAGGGTTTCCAACATCTTCAATGCCACAAACCCCTGGACTGAAAACTCTCCAGAGTATCATATCTTTTGACATGCATCCACGAATGTTAACCGTCACTATGAACTCTGGCACCTTGGCCTTCGAGAGTTCTCAACCCACACAACCCAACTTTCCTCTGAAGTGGCTATCCTCTGAAGTGCAGGATTTGGTGTCATGTGTCCCCTGCGACCATCATGGGACCCACTATACATGCTCAAGAAGAGTTTCATGTGGTGAAATATTAGAAGCACACACATGGTCCAATCAGTCGGGTAACATGTGTCACGTTCTAACTGGAATTTATATCTTCCACAGGTTCTTAACTCACTGACATGTGGCACACATCCCATGTGTCCATGTCATCCTTGGTAACGTCAACAGTGTTGGGTATGTGTTATATTCTTTGCATGTGTTTGTGTGGGCGCGTCAGATAGGACAACTGCGTTTGACGATCCCTCATACTAGTGGGCGGTTTTGCTAGTTTTAGCAGATTTTGCTATTTTTAGCGGATTTTGCTATTTTTAGCAGTTTTGTAAATTAATCCCGGATTAAGGGATTAGGGTTTTGGTATCTACGGAATAACTAAAAACATTGTATATATATTTTCTAGTGAATGGTGAAATTTGATATAATGAATATAATAAAGGTTTTCCTGGTTGAGGGTTTCCGGTATAAATCTATGTGTACTATGTGAATGAGCCATTGATTAAATTCTGTTTTTCTTAAGAATCTATATGCATTTCTTTACTTCACAGGTTTAAAACTTACATGTGGTATCAGAGCTCATTTTTGGCTTCAGAGGGACGCCTTTGTTGTTGAGGGTTTGGCTCGGTCATGATAGATCAAGTTTATCTTGGGTCTGTGATAAACCTGGGTTTAGTGAGAGATTTTACAGTGGTGGTTTGAGTGCAGAAGGAGGAATGTAAATCTCTTCTAGAATCGAGATAGAGAAGTTCAATGGTAAAAACTTTGAGCTATAGAAGTTGAATATGGAGGACCTTCTTGTAGATAAAGACCAATGGATCGTTGTGGATCTTGGTACACAGCCTACTAGTACATTGTCTACTAGCACACAGGCTACTGGTACACAACCTACCAGTACACAAACTACTAGGACACCAACTATTGGTATGTCGAAGGAAGATTGGGAGAAGTTGGACAAAAGAGCAAGGAGTACTATTCGACTTTGCCTAGCAGATTCGGTTTTGTTGAATGTCTCGGGAGAATCTACAACCAAGGAACTATAGGATAGGTTGGGGAATTTGTATCAATCAAAGTCCCTGGTAAACAAGTTGTTTCTTCGAAAGAAATTTTATCATCTTAGGATGGAAGATGGAGATTCTATGATAGAACATCTAAATTCCTTTAATACTCTGGTAAGTCAACTTGTCTCTGTTAATATTATGATTGCAGAAGAATATAAGTGTATTACTTTGTTATGTTCTTTTCCAGACTCTTGGGATAATATGGTTGTAGAAATAGGTAGTACCACTCAATCTACATTGAAGTATGAGGATGTAGTTGCATCCTTGTTATTTGAAGAGATGAGGCGAAAAAGAATGGATGGTCACAACACAAATGCTTTATTTGTAAGAGGGCATACCCAAGACAGGAACCCTGGTAAGCCTTCGGAGTGGAGATCTAAATCTACAAGTAGATCTAAGTCTCCAGGAAAATATTTGAGGAAATGCTGGAAGTGTGGTAAAAAAGGACATTATAAGAAAGATTGCAAGTCTAAGAAGGTTGAAAAACCAAAGGGATCCGATAGTACCTCTTCCACAGAGGAAAAAACCTCCATTGAAGAAGGAGGTGATGTTTACCTAGCATCTACAAGTACACATGCATACAGTGATGTATGGTTGATCGAATCAGGTGCATCATACCATATGACTCCTCACAGGGAGTGGTTCTTTGAATATGAAAAATATGATGGTGGTGATGTATTCCTAGGAGACGATTCGACAGCAAAAATCTTGGGACGTGGAAGGGTTAAGTTGATGCTAAAAGATGGAAGGATTAGAACTCTCCCTGGGGTTCTGCACATTCCAAAACTAGCCAGGAGCCTAATATCTGTAAGAAAGATGGATGATGCAGGAGTGGATATTGTATTTGGAAAGAACACTTGCAAGATGGTACAAGGAGCAATGGTGTTGATGAGGGGAGTTCGGTGTGGAACTCTATACAAGTTGCTGGGAAGCACTTATACTAATGGGTGTAACAGTTCTGTTGTCCCAGACCAGAGAAATAAAGAAGACAAGACCAATATTGTCCCTAGAAAGAAGACCATGTTGTGGCATCAAATACTGGGACATATTGGATAAAAGGGCCTTCGAACAGTACACAATAAAGGTATGGTTGAAGGTATGTATAATTTCACTCTAGATTTTGATTTCTGTGAACATTGCATATATGGTAAATAGAATCCAGTAAGATTTCCATCTGGTGCTACAAGGGCAAAGGGGATCTTAGAGTTGATACACAGTGATGTGTTTGGACCTGTTCCTATTCCATCCCTAGGTAAATCTGTGTATTATGTTTCATTCATAGATGATTTTTCAAGGAACAGATGGTATTATTTTCTTAAAAAGAAATCTGAGGTATTTGATAAATTTAAAGAGTTTAAGGATCTGGTAGAAAATCAGACAGAGAAGAAAATAAAGGTATTGAGAACAAATAATGGTGGAGAATTCTGCGGAAATGAATTCCAAGAATTCTATAAGAAGTGTGGTATAGCAAGGCAGAATAATACTCCATACATTCCTCAGCAGAATGGAGTTGTAGAAAGGATGAACAGGACACTGATGGAAAAAGAAAGGAGCATGCTCAGTGACGACGGGTTAGGACACGAATTTTGGGTAGAGGCAATGGGTACGACATGTTACCTGGTCAATCGATTGCCTTCATCAGTGCTGGATGATAAAACTCCACACGAGGTATGGTCTAGAAAGAAACCCTCTCTTCAACATCTTAGAGTGTTTGGTTGTGATGCTTATGTACATGTTCCAGAGGAAAATAGAAGTAAGATGGATAAAAAGGATGAAAAGTGTATCTTTATTGGTTATAAAGATGGTGTGAAAGGTTATAAGCTTTGGAACCTAGAAACCAAGAAAATTGTTTACAGTCGAGATGTTCTTTTCAGAGAGGTAAAATATGTATCCAAACAAGAATTCCTACCAATGCAAGACGAACCTGAGAAAATAGAGCTTGAGTTGGATGATGCAAAATCTGAATCATCTGAAGAAGAGGAAGTAGAAGAAGAAGAAGAAGAACCTCATACCCCAGTATTGAGGAGATCAGTAAGAGAAAGAAGGAAACCAGAAAGGTATAGTCCACCTGATTTCCATTCCATTTTTTCTTTATCTATTACTGATGATGATCCTAGAACTGTCAGGGAAGTAGTGAATTCAAAGGATAGTAAACTATGGAAGAAGGCCATGGTTGAAGAAATGGATGACTTGGATAAGAATGAGGCATGGGATATAGTTGAGTTGCCAGCTGGAAGAAAATATGTTGGTAGGAAATGGTTGTTTAAGATGAAGTTTAATGCAGAAGGTAAAGTGGAGAAATACAAAGCTCGGTTAGTAGCAAAAGGTTATTCCCAGGTAGAGGGAATTGACTTTGGTGATATTTTTTCTCCTGTTGCCAAGTTAACATCTATTATATTTCTTTTATATATTACTTCTTCTTTTGATCTTGAAGTGGAACAAATGGATGTGAAGAAAACATTCCTACATGGGGATCTGGAAGAAGAAATATACATGAAGCAGCCATAAGGCTTTGTAGTGAAGGGAAAGAAAGAGTTGGTCTGTAAGCTAAAGAAGTCACTATATGGTGTGAAGCAATCACCTAGGATGTGGTACCAAAAGTTTGACACATACATCCTTGGATTGGGATTTGCAAGAAGCAAGGATGATCACTGTGTATATTCCAAGCAGGTTGGTAATCACTTCATTTATGTAGTGTGATGCCGACCCCCTACCTCAGCATGGTTTTGCGACCTCCCGGTCTCTGGATCGATCTTCTTCTAAGCCGAAATGGCTCTTCGGGCTCCTGCTAGAACCCTTTGAATGAATCCATAGGTCCTTCATGAAAATCCGCCCTACGCAACTTAACACCAGGCACAAGCCTTACATCTCCATGCGACCACAACCTGGCCTTAGCACAAGTGCCTTTCACAACTCGCGAGTTCTTGAGTCAAAGACCCTCGTCTCCTCATTCTCCAAATTTTGATACACGAGATGTGATATGGGTATGTCTCCTCCTTGTTAGTGCCTTTCACACATAACCACCGGCTAGGGCTAAGTGTTAGAACTACTCGCAACTCACGACTTCGCGAGTTGGAGTTTTGAACCCTCGTGCTCCTCCTTTGCAAAATCCCGAAGCATGATAATTCAACGATGAGTTGACTCCTTTAGCACTACTCGTAACTCATGACCTCGCGAGTCAGAGTGTTGAAACCTCATGTTCCTCCTTTGCGAATCCCTGAAACATGATAAGTCAACAATGGGTTGACTCCTTCCCAGGCGACGTGTGTCCACCACCTATCACCCGCTTCCACCTTTCTCTGGGCGCTTGTTGTTATGCCACCTGTCAACCATGTGGCCCTCACCTAACGAATTTGCCACGTGTTCGTACGAGCCCTCATCACTCGTCACTTCGTGACTTCGCAGTCGAAAAGAAATTATTTCAACCCCCAAACCCCCGATACGCGATACCACGCAGAGGTTCTGATCCAACGGTTCTCCCATGCCTTGGATCCAACAATTTGGATCTCCTAACCTTCTCCTCGCAACTCAAAACTTCGCAAAACCAATAATTTGGTCTTCCCTCCAAAATCACGAACCCCAAATTCATGAAATGATCTAGATCTCTGCCACCTATCCTCCAAAATGGATGGTCCTTATGCTTTCGGGACTTGACGAGTCATCTTCCTTCTGTAGTTACGAGGTTTAAACCTTATGAACCTTTTCTGGATCCGACGGCTCACGACCTCTCCCTTAAAGTTTCTGCTGTCCGTTCTACCCTTCTGTGCATCTTCCCAGGGATTAAACCCCTCACACCTTCTCCCAGATCCAACGACTATTGGTCCTTGGTGCTAGATCTGATGGCCCAGATCCTTTTTACTGTGCACTTCCCAAGGACTACACCCTATGCACATATCCTTGATCCAATGGCTCTCAGGCCACTGTGCTCCAGATGTGACAACTGGGGCAATTTCACAATCTCGACGATTGCAAGTATGGGGTGAAACCTCCTCTACTCCTCTAAATTTTGATTCCAGAATATGTGGATATCCAATGGTTTAAACCCCGTGTGCCTTCGTCTGATCCAACGATTGTCGAGTATTGGTGCTAGATCTGATGGTTCAAATCTATCCTCCTTGCGCGCTCTTCTCCTGCTACCTGGATGTACATTAAACGGTCCATATCTTTCCTCCTAGTGTCGATCCAATGATAGCTATGCTCTTCCTCCTAGGCTTTCTTGGCTATTTGACTTAGAATATTTTATAAGTCTCGAAGGTCTCGACCTTTGATTCTTCCTCTTGTTAGCCCGGTTCCTTTGGGTCTCGTCTGCATTATAGAAACGCTATCCCTTATGAGCTTCGTCCTCCCGGAGATTTACTCCTGCACACACTTTGCGTTCGAGGATCTCGAATAACTTAGATTCAAGAAGTTTTCTTGAAAAGAAAACTCCTTACACTCACCTAGCGTTCTCCTGCTCGATGCACACCTTGCAGAGCCTACAGAGTATTGAGAAACCCTGTGAGTGTCTTCTCTTCGACACTTCTCTTTTCTCAGAACTCGAAATAGAGTTCCCTAGTGCACTCTATGCACTTGCTCGATGCCCTCTTGGTAGAGCTCTACATAACCATCAGTAGTTTTGTCTTCCCTAAACTCGAGATAGAGTTCCTTCCTATGCACTCCTTGCACCTCTACTAATGAAAGTTCAATGCTATCCCTCTTGAGCTTTCCTAAGGTTGTCTCACCTCTGTCAATGTACACCTTGTGGACTACGTGCACTCCTTGCACTCGAAAACTCTAAGATAGGAAGAAATTGAAACTTATGAAATACTTAACCAGTTATGCATTCAAAACATGCAATGCATAAAAACATGCAAACACATACAAACAATTCATTGCAGGAAAAACTGCTCTTCTATTAATTCAGAAATGCCTATACAAGGTGTTTACAAAGGTTGTACTGTAACAAGTCTCATCTCTCTCTCGAGACCTCTCTGCTCTGGTCTCTCCTCCTAACTCTCTCAATATCTATCCTATCATTCTCTAATTACAAAGAGGACTCTCTCGAGCTTATCCTCAACCTCACCGTCTCTAAGCTATCACCATCATAGAGTGGCTCCTATGGCGAAATTACATAAATGGATGCCCGCTCCTGACTACGTCCTGGGCTTGTTGCAGGCAACCATTAAAGGAAACCTCAACCACTACCTATACAAAGGCGTGGTCTGGCATTAAAAGCCTTACAACATTTATTGAAATTTCGAATTTCAAAATTGAGAGGGTTGTGCCTCTCCCTTTCTCCATTAAATGTGTGTTGTATGTGCTGGCTGGCTGGCACACTACTAACATGGAGCGATGCTCCTACATCATACTCCTCAGTTGGAAAAATCATGATCTCTTGATCATGAGCTCCTCTTCTCCAGTGTTGAAATCCACCTGGATCCCAAACTTTCCCTTGGAGTTGTCCACCTACTCCTCTTCTTCATTGTTGCTACTGTTGCTGCCATGTTGCCCTTGCAGGCTCCCTTCTTCTCAATTTCTCGTTGTTGGTAGTCTCTACTGCTAAACTCAACATCAACCTTCTGATTTCTTCAATTATCTCGTCCAGCTGCTCCAATGGCTGGCTCTCCTTATGTAGTCCTCTCTGCTGCACTTCCTCCTCCTTACCAGTGGGAAAATCTACTTGATCTCCCATGCTGTCATTATTTACATTTGTGGCATTGAGTGGTAACTCTGCTGCAGACTCCAATTTTGCAATCTCCTCACTAAGCTTCTACTCAGCTTCTTCTTGTGACAGTTCTGCTACTTCCATTTCTCTTGCTGGCATACTTCCAACTTCTTCCATCTTAGCCTGTTGGATGTGCAAGCTTTGCACCATCACCCTCCTCTCTAGGGCTTCCAATTATTCACACAGATCAACAAAATTTGTGTTGTCTGCTTCCTCTTCTGCTGCAGGTTTCAGTGCTGTAGTCATCTCCTGTTCAGCTTCCCGGCTAAAAATTTTGAGCCATTCTGTTGAATGCTCATCTTCTGCTCCTTGGGAAAATGTCAGTGTCTGCTCCATTTCTTCTTCCATGAAAGTTTTTGCTAGCTATCCTTCCTTTGTTGCTTCTTCTACAACACATACTCTGGCCTCAACTGGGTTGCTTGGTAGGAATACTTCAATTCCCCCAATCATCAGAATGCTCTTCTGATCCTCCTTCTAGATGGTGCAAGTTTTTAACTTGTCATCATATTCATTCACATGGTTTGAAAAACCACATGAATATTCACTTATCATCACTCCTTGTTGATTTGAACTCTCCTCTGAGTTCATGAGACTTTCAGACAGTCTCATCTCTTTCCCCTTTCCCACCTAGAAAATTGGGATTTTTTTGCTGCCCACCTGGCAGCCTATGAGATCGTCTGATCCCATCTCATTGCCCACTTGGCAATCTGAAATTTCACCACTACCCCCTAAGCAGTACGCGAGACATTCCACTGATCTCTTTCCATTGCCCACCTAGTAACTCGAAAGTTCACTTCTGCCCACCTAGAAGTTTATGAGATCCTTTGTTAATCTCATACCATTGCCCACCTGGCAATATGAATTTCCATGACTGTCCTCCTGACAATCTATGAGATCCTCTAATGATCTCATTTCATTTCCCACCTGGCAATTCAAAAATTCATCCCTGCCCTCCTGGCAGTTTATGAGATCTGAAACTGATCCCTCTTCCTCATCACTGAGGGTTTCTCTGACTTCTGGCTCACAGATGCAAACCATCTCTATGTCACTGAGGCTTTCAACATACCTCAGCCACTTCCTTAACTCTTGTTGTTGTTTCCTGGCCAACAACTTTTGAACAGGCCATTTGGATTTCCTGTTCAGAGGCCATTCGTACCTCCAGTGTACTTTTGCCTCCTGCTACATATTCAATGTCAGATGTTCCATTCTCGCTCTTATCTCAGTGAGTTCCTTATCAATCTTTACTTTATTCATCTTCTGGTGGTCTCCTCTTCCACCACGCTCATGGCCTTTAGTAGACATTTCCATCTTTCACCTGCCCTCCTTGCAAGCGTATGGATCACTCTACATCTGAGAGCATCTCCATGTCCTCCTACAACTTACCTGGTTGTCTATCATTTGTTGCACACCTTGCAACAATCACGACAGAGCTTTAACACCCTGCTTCTTTCACCTTTTTTATACAGATGAATCTCTGCTTTTGATTCCACTTGATGTTACCAAAATTTCTCCCACCATATCTCCTTTGTATGTAAACAAAGTAACGGTCTCCTCTTTCTCTTTTGTCTGAAATCTATAGACAAAAATCTGCTCGGATACCACTTGATGTGTATCAGAGTATTTTCTTTATCTACTCTGCCTCCCTCAGCCCATAGTCTACAGACAGAAAGTGGCTCTGATACCACTTGATGCAGAGCCCCTACCTCAGCAAGGTTCTGCGACCTCCCAATCTCTAGATCGATCTTCTTCTGAGTCGAAATGGCTCTTCGGGCTCCTGTTGGAACCCTTTGAAGGAATCCACAGGTGCTTCCTGAAAATCCACCCTGTGCAACTTAACACCAGGCGTGAGCCTTACATCTCCATGCAACCACAACCTGGCCTTAGTGCAAGCACCTTTCACAACTTGTGAGTTCATGAGTCGAAGACCCTCAACTCCTCTTTCTCCAAACACTGATACCCGAGATGTGATATGGGTATGGCTCCTCCTTGTTAGTGCCATCCACACATAACCACCGATTAGGGCTAAGTGCTAGCTCTACTCTCAACTCGCAACTTCACGATTTGGAGTGTTGAACCCTTGTGATCCTCCTTTGTGAAATCCTGAAGCATGATAAGTCAGCAATGGGTTGACTCCTTTAGCACTACTCGCAACTCACGACTTCGCGAGTTAGAGTGTTGAACCCTCATGCTCTTCCTTTGTGAATCCCTAAAACATGATAAGTCAATAATGGGTTGACTCCTTCCCAGGCGACGTGTGTCCACCACCTGTCACCCGCTTCCACCTTTCTATGGGCGCTTGTTGTTACGCCACCTGTCAACCATGTGGCCCCCACTTAACAAATGTGCCACGTGTTCGTACGAGCCCTCGACGCTCGACACTTCGTGACTTTGCAGTCGAAAATAAATTCTTTCAACCCTCGAACCCCCGATACACGATACCACGTGGAGGTTCTGATCCAACGGTTCTCCCATGGCTTGGATCCAACGGTATGGATCTCCTTCCCTTCTCCTTGCAACTCAGGACTTCACGAAATCAAGAATTTGGTCTGCCCTCCAAAATTACGAACCCTGAATTCATGAAATGATCCAGATCTCTGCCACCTTTCCTCCAAAACGGACGGTCCTGATGCTTTCGGGACTTGACGAATCCTCTTCCTTCTGCTTTTATGAGGTTTAAACCTCGCACAACGTTTCTAGATCCAACGGCTCATGACCACTCGACACTTCTCCCTCAAAGTTTCTGCCATCCGTTCTACCCTTCTGTGCATCTTCCCAGGGATTAAACCACTCGCACCTTCTCCTGGATCCGACGACTATCGGTCCTTGGTGCTAGATCTAATGACCCAGATCTTTTTTCCTATGCACCTCCCAGGGACTAAACCCCATGCATGTATCCTTGATCCAGTGGCTCTCAGGCCACTATGCTCCAGATCTAACAGCTGGCGTGATTTCATGATCTCGACAATTGTAAGTATGGGGTGCATCCTCCTCTGCTCCTCCAACTTCCAATTCCAGAATATGTGGATATCTAAGGGTTTAAACCCCATGTGCCTTCGCCTGATCCAACGGTTGTTGGGTATTGGTGCTAGATCTAACGGTTCAAATACATCCTCCTTGTGCGCTCTTCTCCTACTACTTGGACGTAGATTCAATGGTCCAGATCTTTCCTCCCAGTGTCGATCCAATGACAGTTGTGCTCTTCCTCCTGGGCTTTCTTGGCTTTTTGACTTAGAATATTTTCTAAGTCTCGAAGGTCTCGACCTTCGATTCTTCCTCTTACGAGCCCGGTTCCTTTGGGTCTCGTCTGCGTTATATAAATGTTGTCCCTTCTGAGCTTTGTCCTCTTGGATATTTACTCTTGTGCACACTTTGCGTTTGAGGATCTCGAATAACTCAGATTCGAGAAGTCTTCTTGAAAAGAAGACTCCTTATGCCCACCTGGAATTCTCCTACTCGATGCACACCTTGCAGAGCCTACAAAGTATTGAGAAACCCTATGAGTGTCTTCTCTTCGACACTTCTCTTTTCTCATAACTCGAAATAGAGTTCCTTAGTGCACTCTATGCACTCGCTCAATTCCCTCTTGGAAGAGCTCTACAGAACCTTCAGTAGTTCTGTCTTCCCTGAACTTGAGACAGAGTTCCTTCCTGTGCACTCCTTGCACCTCTACTAATGAAGGTTCAACACTATCCCTCTTGAGATTTCCTGAGGCTGTCTCACCTCTTTCAACGCACACCTTGCGGACTATGTGCACTCCTTGCACTCAAAAACTCCAAGACAGAAAGAAATTGAAACTTATGAAATAATTCACCAGTTATGCATTCAAAACACGAAATGCATAAAAACATGCAAACACATACAAACAATTCATGGTAGGAAAAAATGATCTTCTATTAATTCAGAAATGCCTATACAAGGTGTTTACAAAGAGGGATCTCTCGAGATTATCCTCAACCTCACCGTCTCTAAGCTATCGCCATCACAGAGAGGCTCCTACAGATACATTACATAAATGGATGCCCAGTCCTGACTACGTCCTGGGCTCGCTGCAGGCAACCATTAAAGGAAACCTCAACCACTACTTGTACAAAGGCGTGGTCTGGCATTAAAAGCCTTACAACATTTATTGAAATTTTGAATTTCAAAATTGAGAGGGTTGTGCCTCTCCCTTTCTCCATTAAATGTGTGCTGGATGTGTTGGATGGTTGGCACGCCGCTGACATGGAATGATGCTCCTGCATCATGGTGTTGTATGTTGATGACATGTTGTTGGTAGGAAATAACATGGATGTTATGAAGGAAGTGAAATCGTAGCTATCCTCCAAATTTTATGTGAAGGATCTCGGTGTTGCTAACTTCATTCTGGAAATGGAGATTAAAAGAGATCACGCAAACAGGAAACTCTAGTTGAATCAAAGAAAATATGTTGAGACGATATTGCAAAGGTTTAATATGCATGGAAGTAAACCGGTCAAGGTTCCTATTCCTATAGGTATAAATTTATCTGCAAATCAGTGTCCCAAGGCACAGGAAGAAGAAGAGGACATGTCCCATGTTCTGTATGCCAGTGCAGTTGGCAGTTTGATGTATGCAATGATCTGTACTAGACCAGACATTGCACATGTAGTGGGATTTTTGAGCAAGTATATGTCAAAACTAGGGAAGGAGAATTGGACAACAGTAAATAGGGTCTTCAGGTATCTTCGTGGCACTACCACTTACTGATTGTGCTACCAAGGAAGACCAGGATTGGACAGAGTGTTGGACATACATGGCTTTGTTGATGCAGACTGGGCTGGAGATCTGGATCACAGAAGATATACAAGTGGGTATGTGTTTAATCTGTTTGGAGGAGCAATCAGTTGGATGAGAAAAAGACAGGTTGTAGTGGCACTCTCAACTACAGAAGCTGAATACATGGCAACCACTCATGCAAGTAAGGAATTAGTATGGCTACAAATATTGTGTTCAGGTATTGGGTTGGTACAACAAGCAGTGAGATTTGTTTGTGACAGTCAAAGTGCAACCTTCCTGGTAAAGAACCCATCTTATCATTCGAAGACAAAGCATATTGATGTTCAATATCACTTTATGAGAGACATGGTTGAGGAAAAGAAGGTGTTGTTGGAAAAGGTTGACACTTTGAAGAATGTTGCAGATTCATTGACAAATTCTATGAGCACAGAAAAGTTCTCCTGGTGTAGAGTAACATTGAGAATTGTTGCCCTGGATTGTTGACTATATAATCCCTGGACCGTTGGATGCAAAGAAAACAACAAGTGGGAGAATGTTGTTTATGTGTTATATTATTTGCATGTGTGTCTGTGGGCGCTTCAGATAGGACAACTGCGTCTGACGATCCCTCGTACTAGTGGGCGGTTTTTGTTGTTTTTAGCGGATTTTGCAATTTTTAGCGGTTTTGTAAATTAATCCCGGATTAAGGGATTAGGGTTTTGGTATCTACGGAATACCTAAAAACATTGTATATATATTGTATAGTGAATGGTGAAATTAGATATAATGAATATAAGAAAGGTTTTCTTGGTTGAGGGTTTCTGGTATAAATCTTTGTGTACTATGTGAATGAGCCATTGATTAAATTATGTTTTTCTTAAGAATCTATATGCGTTTATTTACTTCATAGGTTTAAAACTTACAAGAAGGTCACGTCACTTTGGGACTTCAGGCTTCGGGAGGTTTTATACTTGAATTCCTTGAAAATTTCAAACTTTGAACTTCTAAGCTACTTTATATTCCAGGGTCCACATGGTACATCTATCAACAATTAAGTTGGCAACACGTGGCCCCACGTGTCATATTTATTTTGGTCCAACAAGGTCATCAAAGTTCCATTCTGATCAACAGTTGGTAGGAATAAGGAAGTACACATCAACTTGGGTGACGTGTACTTCAAGACTTCAGTCTTCGAAAGGTTTTAACTTAGCATACTTTGTTTCTCTCGAACATCGAACTCCCAAATTGTTGTGAGATCTAAGGCTCACAATCACTTGCACGTAGATCTGACGGCTGAGATCTGTTTTTCCATCACTTCACCTTACCTCTTGATCCTGGATTAATCTAATGGTTTTGATATGACTATGGTGAAGGTATTCCTTCTCCCAAATAGATCCTATGACCCAAATTTAAACCTCACATCCAAACACAACGATTGTTGTGGCTTCATCTCTATTTCCATTCCATAAACCAATATCCTGTTGAACTTCATAACACGACTAAGGTATTCTCTTGGCACCCAGGGATGCTCTGAACTTCAAATCTTGTCCCTTTCGAAAACTATTCACTCTGAAATCTTTGTCTCATTAACCACTAACATGGCCCATCCAGGCTCAGTGTCGAAACCTTGGCTCTGATACCAATTTGTGATGTTCCAAACCACCCAACAGGTCGGGCAACGCCCCAGTGGAAACATATTTCTTCCCTAATACCAATTTGTGACGTCCCCAACCACCGAAAAAGACGGGAAACATGCCAGTGGAAACATATTTATTCTCTGATACCAATTTGTGATTGTTCTCGGCCTTAAACCAATAGGTCAGGCCATGCCACCGAATAAATTTACAAGATATTCACATATAAAACTTGACGGGAATAAACAAAGATAACTTCTCATATTCCTATATATTTATATGCATATCTATCTAATGAAATTTAAACAGTTATAACATTCTGTTAATGCGGAAACAACATTAAAACATACATGCCCCATTTTATCCTTCAAGATGTCTTGGGACATAAAACTCTACGAAGGTTGGGATAGGAAGAATAGCATCAATATGACCCTGTCGATCTGGAGATGATATCTCCTTCAGAATCCTTCCTATGCAATTGGGATGCCATGCCCAAGTCCTTAGAAATTTTGTGACGAGGAAGATGGTTTTAGCTCGTGAGAGTTTAGAAGGACCCATGTGACCAACACCCAGGAACCCTATGTTAAGCCTAAGGGAGCTAAGTCCTTCTGGATTCATAACTCCAGAACTTCGGGACTTCAGAGTATTGTCAGCCCAAGTAATCACAAACCAGTCGAAGGTGATAGAGAGTCACGGTTACCTGTAAGGTCGACTCACATTGGGTCGTTTCCATAGTGGTTAGAGGAAACTATCATACCGACTAAACTGGGATCCAAATCCCCATCATGAAGTAGCACCAACCACTGATCGAGAAAGTTTTGGGATTCCCTGAGTCATTGGATCTACACCGAGAGGACTTCAGAGAAGTTCTACTTTGGGAGAATAGAGATGTTATGGAATCAAACTCCCTAAATGATGAAGTTATGAAGTAAAGGAGAGCCGTAGATTTGATGGATATCATCAAGAGCCACGGCTACTGTCGGATCATTCGGGAGGAGGGACCCGCACATGGTACTTCGACGAAGTCCTTCTTCGGGATAATCTAGTGGAAATAAAGCCAAAACCACCGAAGGCCAAAGCCGCGAAGTGACTAGGACCATCGATATAGGGACACTTCGGGTTCTTTCTTAGTCGTCAGATTTACGGGTAGTCATCCCGGTGTTGACCTCTTCGGGAGGACAGGCGTGTTGTAACACCAAAACCCATAAAGGCCAAATTCATGAAGTAATGAGGATCGACGATCCTTTAATTTTGCAGAATCCCTCTCAGACGTCGATATACAGGGGACGCGTGGCACTAGATCCTTTAGTTCAGAGACTAGGCACTCTAGGGAATTTTAAGTCTGGTGTGTTAAAAATATTTGAAGGCTGAAGTAACGAGATTCATGGATTCGAGGATGCTTTGAGACTTTTCCTAACCATCATATATGGGTTGTGGTTAGCCCGACGTTGACCAACTTTGGGATAAAAGAGGAGTTTGGATTGCATAACTCCCGAAGGTATGAGTCACAAAGTAACACTAGCCATGGATCCTCTTTAATCTTTACCTGAAGGTATCCCAACCTGAGATCTATCTTTGAAAATATCGTAGCATCCTTCAACTGATCGAAGAGATCATCAATCCTTGGTAGAGGATACTTTTTCTTTATAGTCACTTTGTTCAACTATCTGAAATCAATGCACAATCTCAATGTCTCATATTTATTCTTCATGAACAAGACTGTGGCACCCCAAGGTGACATACTTGGGCATATGTACCCCTTCTTTAAAAGTTATTCTAGCTGTATTTGCAACTCCTTCAGTTCTGGTGCACTCATTCTGTAAGGATTATTTGATATTGGAGTTTCTCCATGCATTAAATTAATAAAGAAATAAATATCTCTCTTTGGAGGTAGTCCTAGTACCTCCTTGAACACATCTTCAAAATCTTCCAGGACTGCATGATCCTCCAGAATTGGCACCTTATCCTTAGATGCTTCCTCTTGGCTCCTGTAGACAGCTATGCCAGCCATGAAATCTCATACTTGCTTCTTGGTAATTGAAATATTTCCACTACCATAGGATATATAGAGCTATGATTATCTCATGAGTCTATTAAAATAGTAAACGCATGGTTATTTATCATACCTTCGACTTCAATCATGTGTGATAGAAACTAATCTTGCTTGTTGTCCAGGGTTGCATAGATCCTTGGTACTCTTCTTCCCATGTCCTCCACTATTTCTACTTGTTGAACATTGTGAACAACTCTCACCTTGTCACTTCCGTGAGGACAATGTCTATACCTATGATGTCCTTTACAACCCCAACATTCCATAGGTGTCTTCCTTGGCCTTTGCCCACCTACTTCAGCCATCTTGAGCTCCTTCAAAACTAGTTGTCCTTGAGGACTATTTCTGAAAAATGGTGGCTTTTTCACCTTCTGCCTCTGCTCCCTTTTAAACTTCTTCTTGTCTTACCAAGCCTTATGGAAAACAAGTTTCCCTTTTTTCCGATCAAATAATAATTTATCTCCTTATCGTTTCTTCCATATTTTTAGGATCATCATACCAGATCTTGTCACTGATGAAAGATGGCAGACCGGTCTGATACCTTTGAATCTTAACTGTCTCATCCTTGATGAAGGGTACATACTGCAACAACTCCAAGAATCTTCTTTCATACTCATCAATGGACATACTTCCCAACTTGAGTTCAAATAAATCTTTCATTTTCTTGTCATAATATATCTTATTTAAGTACTTCTTTTCAAAATGCCTCTTGAATTACCTCCATGTAACATTATTCTCTCAGACGTGCTCCACTTGCACAAGTTGATCCCACCATATGGATGCCTTTCCTTTTACCTGACAGATGGAAATTCTTCCTTCTGCACGAGAAGAATAGTTTTGCAATTGGAAGTACTTCCTCATGCCTAGCAACCATGTTTCAACATATTCATCCTTCTTATGCTCCCCATCAAAAGTAGGAGGTTTGATCTTATTCATTTCACCCTTCAGTTCATCCACTTCAGATCTCCTATGATTCCTGACAGGGGACGGACTTGAGCTACTGTGTGCTCTCTTATGGGAATTCTTTTGGAAGTGTTGGTGATGTTTTCTACCACTTCTTCCTCTTATTTCCTCATTAGGGGTCCCGTGACTTCCTGATTTACTGGATCCACTTTCCTTATCAAATTTATTTTCAATTCTTTCTAGGCGCTGCATCAAATTCATATTGAATTCTCCTTGTTGCTCCCTAGCTCTCATAAGCCTTTTGTTATTTGCCTGGTGAATTTGGACTTCTTTTTACAAATTTTTAATGATGTTCATCATGGTCACTTATTTATCTATTTCTTCTCCATGCCCATTGGAGTTTGTTCCTTAAATTCCCAAATGGACATTCATTCCTCTAACTTCATCCTCTGGACTGTAAGTGTATCATGCTTCCTCCATTTCTCTTCACTAGGTAACAATTTTGTTCGGTTCTGATAATTGGTAATGCTGCAAAAATGTGCAGACAACCGAATTTTTTCAAGCTACCATTCTTTAATAATTTTCCATAGAAACTTAAACAATTTGATTCGATCAAAAGAATATCAGACTCTATTTTTGGTGGCTCTGTGACGATCAAAAATCCCCACGATTCTATCTCTGAGTCCTTCTCTATTCTACAACAATTTTTGGGTGCTAGCACCTTTTCTTCGGCCCTTTACTCACATGTGACCATGGTTGTGACCAAGTGATAAACCAACTAGCGCTTACTCTATGCTTCAAAGTTTTGGTCTTCGAGTGTTTTCAGCTCACTGCGATGCCAATCTCCCGAACTATGAACTCGCAAAGTTCACAACTGACACGAGAGGAATTAACGATCCATGTTCTCTACTCAAATCCATGGACATAATTAGCTTTGGTACTCAGTGCTTCAGGGTTTCCAATGCCTTTAATGCCACAAACCCCCAGAGTGTTAGATATTCTGACACGCGTCCACGAATTTCAACCGTCACTATGAACTCTGGCACCTTGGCCTTTGGGACTTCTCAACCCACACAACCCAACTTTCCTCTGAAGTGGCTATCCTCCAAAGTTCAAGATTTGGTGCTACGTGTCCCCTGCGACCATCAAGAGCCCCACTAGCCATGCTCAACAAGAGTGTCATGTGGCGAAATATTAGAAGTACACACGTGGTCCAATCATCTGGGTAACACGTGTCACATTCTAACTGGAATTTATATCTTCCACAGGTTCTTATTTCATTGACATGTGGCACACATCCCATGTGTCCATGTCATCCTTGGTAACGTCAGCAGGTCATGTCACTTTGGGACTTCAGTCTTAGGGAGGTTTTATACTTGAATTCCTCGAATCTTTCGAACTTTGAACTTCTAAGTGACTTCATCTTCCAAGGTCCACATGGTACATCTATCAACAATTAAGGTGGTGGCACGTGACCCCATGTGTCATATTGATTTTGGTCCAACGAGGTCGTCAAAGTTCCATTCTGACTAACACGTGGAAGGACTAAGGAAGTACATGTCACCCTAGGTTACGTGTACTTCGAGACTTCAGTATTCAAAAGGTTTTACCTTAGCATACTTTGTTTCTCCCGAGCATCGAACTCCCAAACTGTTGTGAGATCTAAGGCTCACAATACAGTTGAGATCTTTTTTTCCATCGCTTTGCCTTACCTCTTGCTCTTGGATTAATCTAATGGTTTTGATCTGATGATGGTGAAGGTATTCCTTCTCCTGAATAGATCCTATGACCCAAATTTAAACCTCACGGCCAAACACAACAGTTTTTGTGGCTTATTCTCTGTTTCCATTCCATAAACCATTATCCTGTTGAACTTCATAACATGACCAAGGTATTCTCTTGGCACCCAGGGCTGCTCTGAACCTCAAATTTTGTCCCTTTCAACAACTATTCACTTTGAAATCTTTGTCTCATTAACCACTAACATGGCCCATCCAGGATCAGTGTCGAAACCTTGTCTCTGATACCAATTTGTGACGTCCCCAACCACCCAACAGGTTGGGCAACGCCCTAGTGGAAACATATTTCTTCTCTGATACCAATTTGTGACGTCCCCAGCAACCCACCAAGATGGGAAACACCCCAGTGGAAACTTGTTTTTTCTCTGATACCAATTTGTGACCGTTCTTGGCCTTAAACCAACAGGCCTGGCCATGCCACTGAATAAATTTGCGGAATATTCACATATAAAACTTGACAAGATTAAATAGAGATAACATCTCATATTCCTATATATTTATATGCATATCTATCTAATGAAATTTAAACAGTTATAACATTCTTTTCATACACCTATTCATGTGGAAACAACATTAAAACATACATGCCCCATTTTATCCTTCAAGATATTTCTGAACGTAAAACTATACGAAGGTTGGGATAGGAAGAATTGCATCAATATGACCCTACCAGTCTGGACAGGATATCTCGTTTAGACTCCATCATGTGCAATTGGGACGCCAAGTCCTTAGAAATTTTGTGATGAGCAAGATGTGTTTATCTCGCGAGAGTTTAGAAGGACCCATGTGACCAACACCCAGGAACCCTATGCTAAGCCTAAGGCAACTAAGTCCTTCTGGATTTAGAACTCCAAAACTCCGGGACTTCATACTATTGTCGGCCCAAGTACTCACAAACCGGTCGAAGGTTACCGAGAGTCACAGTTACCTATAAGGTCGATCGACATTGGGTCATTTCCCTAGTGGTTAGAGGAACCTATCATACCGACTAAACTGGGATCCAAATCCCCATCGCGAAGTAGCGCCAGCCACCGATCGAGAAAGTTTGGGGATTCCCTCAGTCCTTGGATCTACACCAAGAGGACTTCGGAGAAGTTATACTTCAGGAGAATAGAGATTCTATAGCATGAAACTCCTTGAACAATGAAGTTACGAAGTAAATTAGAGTCGTATATTTGAGGGAGATCATCAGGAGCCCCGCCTACCATCCGATCATTCGGGAGGAGGGACCCACACATGGTACTTCTATGAAGTCCTTCTTTGGGATAATCTAGTGGCAGTAAAGCCAAAACCACTGAAGGCCGAAGTCATGAAGTGACCAGGACCGTCGATCTAGGGACACTTCGGGTTCTTTTCTAGTCATCAGATTTACAGGTAGTCAGCACGGTGTTGATCTCTTCGGGACGACAAGCATGTTGTAACACCAAAACCCCCAAAGTCCAAAGTCACAAAGTAAGGAGGACCGACGATCCTCGAATTCCTCAAAATCCCTCTCAGTGGTTGATATACGGGGGACGCGTGGCACTAGATCCTTTAGTTCAGAGACTGGACACTATGGGGAAGTTTAGGTGTGGTGTGTTGAAAATCTCCAAAGGCCAAAGTAATGAGATTCGTTGATTCGAGGATGCTTTGAGACTTTTCCTAACCATCGGATCTAGGTTGTGGTTAGCTCGATGTTGACCAACTTAGGGATAAAAGAGGAGTTTTTATCGCATAACTCCCGAAGGTTCGAGTCACAAACTAACTTCAGCCGTGGATCCTCTTTAATCCTTACCTGATGGTATCCTGACCTGAGATCTATCTTTGAAAATATCATAGCATCCTTCAACTGATTGAATACATCATCAATCCTTGGTAGAGGATACTTGTTCTTTATAGTCACTTTGTTCAACGGTCTGAAATCGATGCACAATCTCAATGTCTCACCTTTCTTCTTCATGAACAAGACTGTGGCACTCGAAGGTGACACACTTGGGCGTACTCATTCTAGCTTCATTTGCAACTCCTTCAGTTCTGGTGTACTCATTTTGTAAGGATTCTTTCATATTGGAGTTTCTCCATGCATTAAATTAATAAAGAAATCAATATCTCTCTTTGGAGGTAGTCCAAGTACCTCCTTGAACACATCTTCAAAATCTTCCAGGACTGCATGATCCTCCAGAATTGGCACCTTATCCTTAGATGCTTCCTCCATATGGGCTGCAAATATTTAAAAACCCTTCCTGTAACACTTCTTTAGTTTTATTATTGAGATTTCCCTCATAGTAATTGATCTGGGAATTCCTTGCACCGCTCTCTAATTTCCTTCCTCATCCTAACAAGTGAATGTTTTGTTATGAGAGTCTAGTATGGCATGGTGTTGGTCCAACCAATCTATACCAATTAGAAAATCATATGATCCCAAAGGAAATATGTTCAAATATACCTTGGTACTCAGTCCATTCATTCCCATTGCACATGATTTAACCAACTCAACAACCTTCCTCTTGGCTCCTGTAGATAGCTATGCCAGCCATGATTTCTCATACTTGCTTCTTGGTAATTGAAATATTTCCACTACCATAGGATATATATAGCTATGATTATCTCATGAGCCTATTAAAATAGTAATGTCATGGTTATTGATCATACCTTCGACTTCAATCATGTGTGATTGAAACTCAGCTTGCTTGTTGTCCAAGGCTGCATAGATCCTTGGTACTCTTCTTCACATGTCCTCCACTATTTCTGCTTGTTGAAC
The DNA here is from genome assembly GCA_009831015.1 of Picea engelmannii. Classification (NCBI taxonomy): domain Eukaryota; kingdom Viridiplantae; phylum Streptophyta; class Pinopsida; order Pinales; family Pinaceae; genus Picea; species Picea engelmannii. The sequence goes on along the minus strand of ML799043.1, from coordinate 361,947 downwards.
ATTGTCAACAACTCTCACCTTGTCACTTCCATGAGGAAAATATCTATACCTATGATCTCCTTTACAACCCAAACATTCCATAGGTGTCTTCCTTGGCCTTTGCCCACCTACTTCAACCATCCTGGGCTCCTTCCAAACTGGTTGTCCTTGAGGACTTTTTCTGAAAAATGGCGGCTTGTTCCCCTTCTTCCTCTGTTCCCTTTTAAACTTCTTCTTGTCTTACCAGGCCTTATGGAAAATAGGTTTCCCTTTTTGTTGATCAAATACGAATTTTTCTCTCCTTATCGTTTCTTCCATAGTTTTAGGATCATCATAGCAGATCTTGTCACTGATGAAATATGGCAGACCACTCAGATACCTTTGAATATTAACTGTCCCATCTTTGATGAAGGGGACATACTTCAAAATCTCCAAGAATCTTCTTTCATAGTCATCAATGGACATACTTCCCATCTTGAGTTCAAAGAACTCTTTCATTTTCTTGTCATAATATATATTATTTAAGTACTTCTTTTCAAAATGCCTCTTGAATTCCCTCCATGTAACATTATTCTCTCTGACGTGCTCCACTTGCACAAGTTAATCCCACCAGATGGATGCCTTTCCTTCTAGCTGACAGATTGAAATTCTTCCTTCTACATGAGAAGAATAGTTTTGCAATTGGAAGTGCTTCCTCATGCCTAGCAGCCATGTTTCAACATCTTCATCCTTATTATTCTCCCCATCAAAAGTAGGAGATTTGATCTTATTCATTTCACCCTTCAGTTCATCCACTTCAGATATCCTATGCTTCCTGATGGGGGATGGAATTGAGCTATTATGTGCTCTCTTATGGGAATTCTTTTGGAAGTGTTGGTGATGTCTTGTACGACTTCTTCCTCTTCCTTCTTCGTCAGGGGTGCCATGACTTCCTGAATTACTAGATCCACTTTCCTTATCCAATTTATTTTAAATTCTTTCTAGCCACTGCATTAACTTCATATTGAATTCTCCTTGTTGCTCCCTGGCTCTCATAAGCCTTTTGTTATTTGCTTGGTGAATTTGGACTTCTTTTTGGAAATTTTTAATTATGTTCATCATGGTCACTTATTTATCTATTTCTTCTCCATGCTCATTGGAGTTTTTTCCTTAAATTCCCAAATGGACATCCATTCCTCTAACTTCATCCTCTGGACTGTAAGCGTCTCATGCTTCCTCCATTTCTCTTCACTAGGTAACAATTTTGTTCGGTTCTGATAATTGGTAATGCTACAAAAATGTGCAGACAACTGAATTTTGTCAAGCTACCATTCTTTAATAATTTTCCATAGAAACTTAAACAATTTGATTCAATCAAAAGGATATCAGACTCTATTTTCGGCGGGTCTGTGTCGATCAAGAATCCCCACGATTCTATCTCCAAGCCCTTCTCTATTCTGCAACAATTTTCAGGCACTATCCCCTTTTCTTTGTCCCTTAACTTGCATGTGACCATGGTTGTGACCAAGTGATAAACCAACAGGCTCTTACTTGACACTTTGGAGTTTCGTTGTTTGAGTGTTTTCAACTCACCGTGATGCCAATCTCCCGAACTATGAACTCGCGAAGTTCAAAACTGACATGAGAGGAATCAATGATCCCTTCTCTCTATCCAAATCCATGGCCATAATTAGCTTCTGGACTCACTGCTTCATGGTTTCCAATGCCTTCAATGCCACAAACCCCCATAGTGACAACTCTCCGTAGTGTCAAATCTTATGACAAGCGTTCATGAATGTCAACCGTCACTATGAACTCTGGTGCCTTGGCCTTCGAGAGCTCTCAACCTACACAAACCATTTTTCCTCCAAAGTGGCTATCCTCCGAAGTGCAGGATTTGGTTCCATGTGTCCCCTGTGACCATCAGGGGCCCCACTAGCCATGCTCAAGAAGAGTGTGATGTGGCGAAATATTAGAAGCGCACACGTGGTCCAATCAGTCAGGTAACACGTTTCACGTTCTAACTAGAATTTATATCTTCCACAGGTTCTTAACTCACTGACATGTGGCACACATCCCATGTGTCCATGTCATCCTTCGTAAGGTCAGCAGGTCACATCACTTTGGGACTTCAGGCTTCGAGAGGTTTTATACTTGAATTCCTCGAATCTTTTGAACTTCGAACTTCTAAGCTACTTTATGTTCCAGGGTCCACATGGTACATCTATCAACAATTAAGGTGGCGGCACGTGGCCCCACGTGTCATATTGATTTTGGTCCAACAAGGTCGTCAAAGTTCCATTTTGACTAACACGTGCTAGGACTAAGGAAGTGCACATCACCCTGGGTGACGTGTACTTTGGGACTTCAGTCTTTGAAAGGTTTTACCTTAGCATACTTTATTTCTCCTGAACGTCGAACTCATGAATTGCTGTGAGATCTAAGGTTCACAATCACTTTCACGCAAATCTGACGTTTGAGATTTGTTTTTCCATCAGTCTGCCTTACCTCTTGCTCTTGGATTAATCTAATGGTTTTGATCTGACGATGGTGAAGGCATTCCTTCTCCCGAATAGATCCTATGACCCAAATTTAAACCTCGCGACCAAAAACAATGGTTGTTGTGGCTTGTTCTCTATTGCCATTCCATAAACCATTATCCTGTTGAACTTCATAACATGACCAAGGTATTCTCTTGGCCCACATGGATGCTACGAACTTCAAATATTGTCCCTTTTGAAAACTATTCACTCTGAAATATTTGTCTCATTAACCACTAAGATGGCCCATCTAAGCTCATTGTCGAAACCTTGGCTCTGATACCAATTTGTGACGTACCCAACCACCCAATAGGTCGGGCAACGCCCGAGTGGAAACATCTTTCTGCTCTGATACCAATTTGTGAAGTCCCAGCCACCCAACAAGATGGGGAATGCCCCAGTGGAAACATATTTATTCTCTGATACCAATTTGTGACCGTTCTCGACCTTAAACCAATAGTCAAGGCCATGCCACCGAATAAATTTGTGGAATATTCACATATAAAACTTGACGGGAATAAATAGAGATAACATCTCATATTCCTATATATTTATATGCATATCTATCTAATGAAATTTAAACGGATATAACATTATGTTCATACACCTATTCATGTGGAAACAACATTAAAACATACATTCCCCATTTTATCCTTCGATATGTCTTGGGACATAAAACTATACGAAGGCTGGGATAGGAAGAATTTCATCAATATGACCATGTCAGTCTGGAGAGGATATCTCCTTCAGACTCCTTCATGTGTAATTGGGATGCCATGCCCAAGTCCTTAGAAATTTTGTGATGAGGAAGATGTGTTTATCTCGTGAGAGTTTAGAAGAACCCATGTGACCAACACCTAGGAACCCTGTGCTAAGCCTAAGCGAGATAAGTCCTTCTGGATTCAAAACTCCAGAACTTTGGGACTTCCGAGTAATGTCAGCCCAAGTAGTCACAAACCGGTCAAAGGTGACCAAGAGTCAAGGTTACCTGTAAGGTCGACCGACAATGGGTCATTTTCCTAGAGGTTAAAGGAACCTATCATACCGACTAAACTGGGATCTAAATACCCATCACGAAGTAGCGCCAACCACCAATCGAGAAAGTTTGGGGATTCCCTTAGTCGTAGGATCTACACCGAGAGGACTTCAGAGAAGTTCTATTTTCAGAGAATAGAGATGCTATAGCATCAAAGTCTTTGAACGATGAAGTTATGAAGTAAAGGAGAGACGTCGATTTGAGGGAGATCGTCAGGAGCCCTGCCTACCGTCTGATCATTTGGGAGGAGGGGCCCGCACACGGTACTTTGACAAAGTCGTTATTCAGGATAATCTAGTGGTAGTAAAGCCAAAACCATTGAAGGACAAAGCCGCGGAGTGACCAGGACCATCAATCTAGGGACACTTCGGGTTGTTTCCTAGTGTTACACGTCAAAATTACTCAGCTGGATAAGTGTCGCATCTTCCTCCCAATTGTTGTAAGTGTTGCATCCTCCTTACAACTTCCGCAAGTGTCGCAAGTTGGTCACAAGTGTCGCAAATGATGTTCGAGCATACTTCCATGCCAACGACACTAAGGAGACACTTAAAACATCTCATGTGCTTGATTTGAAGAAGAAGAACCGGTTTACTGAAGTCAAATAACTCTTGACACATGAAGAGAGCTCTGAAACAAAGGTTCTGAGGGGGAGTGCCCCCCTATATCATCCCTAGAAGGGCTGGAGCTCCCCTACAAGGCTTCAAGGAGCATTATAACGCTCCCCTGCCCCCTCTGAAGGAGAGCTGCTCATCTTGAGAGCACTGGCGCCCCCCCAAATCTTACCAGGGAGCGCTACAGCGCTCTGATGCCCCTTCTAAGGGAGCGCTGCCTAATCTGAGGCAGTCGTTGGCCCGTTGAGGAGAATAAGGGGAGGATCTTTCGAGATTAGGACGTAGTTGTATTCAAATTCTTGGTTTCATCAAGAGATCCCTGATCTGAGGAGGAAGTTCCCAACTTGTTCTAAAGATAACTCAAGAGTTTAAGCTCCTCTTAACCTATATAACCAGGCTCTATGATGGTGGAAAGGGGGAAGAATTGCCAGTATGAAACCTATGATCTTGGAGGAAATACACATTCAACCAAAGGAGAGTGATCAGTGAAGCTACTGTCATCCAAGTTGTGGATCATTCAAGCAAGGGTTAGACGAAGAGGACTTGACGAAGCTGTCGCATTCACATCTATGATTGTAAGTACTGCTGTCATTATTCTCATCAATATGACACGCTTGGCTTGTTTCTTTCTAGTTTGTGTCTAATGTTACATGAACTTATCATTAATTGATAGATTTTTTTTCAAGCTAACATCAATAGAGTAAGAATTGGTCGTATCTTGTTTGTCTGCAGAACTCAGCGAGGAGCAAAAGATTGGAGCGCAACTCAGAGCGTGCAGGGACAAACGTCGATAAAGAGGTACTGTTGTCATCCTTCCTTCTCATGTGTTAGTTTAGATAGATTTGAAAGGAAGTCAGTGTCCACGTTAAGCATTTTCTGTCTAGAGTTAAGGTCAAGCTCTTAGAGGCGATCTACCTGTCCGCAGGGAGAGTTTCCTACAACAGAAACTGGCGACTCCACTGGGGAGATAGCCTCAAATCGAAACTTCTTGTTTTGATTTTCTCCTCATTGACCTAGTTTTACCCCTTGATTGTTTCAGACCTGGTTCACTCCTCTTTTGATTGGTTTCATGATCTGATTGGCTCCTTACCTCATCATACTCACCATAATTGTCAGAATTGAATTGCAATTTTTTTATTTTTTGACATTTTTGGGAGTTTTAGACCCTAGCTCCCCTGTCCTAGTGTTAACAGAGCGCCAACGCTCCCCCATAGCTTTGCACAGAGCGCTATAATGCTCCTTTCCTTTGGCAACAGAGCGCCATCCCTCTTTGGCCCAAAAAACCTTCCAGAATTGTTTTTTCTAGGTTTTTCTTCTGTGTCTCTTCTGCTGAGTAACCTTGTGAGTCAATGTTTCTTCCCTTTCAACCTTGACATCTGTATTTTGAAGAACGAACATATTACTAGTTGGATCTTGTAGCCTTCTTCACTATTGTTGCTGAGTTTTTCTGTTGATTAGAGTCCAAGACTCATGCATTGTCTTTCTCTCTGTTTAACTGAGTAAAAACCCTGGTGAAGGTAATCAAAGGCCTACAGACATCTTCATATTAATTTTAGTCAAGATCATTGTTCTTCAACCTTTTCTTTTAGGTGTGAAGTTTGTTTTCTCTTTGATTGTTTCTTTTCTTTCGCTTTTCGTTTTGATTGCAACGAAAGGGTGTATTGTTTTTAGATTTCTGTGGTGAGTATTTTCAAAGTTTTTTTCCAGATAATCCACAGTTGGTGTCATTTTTGTCGACGTTTCGAATCCGAATCGGGATTCATCATCAGGACTAATCGTCAATTGATAGCATGCTGAAAGGGTGTATTGTTTGTATGACTTTTGCTTGTGCTAGTTTGGTTTTCATTCATACAAGAAGATAATTAGCAAAACGATCATTGTGTTGAATTGATCATTATTCATATGCAAACAATAAAAAGAATCTTCATGATTGATTGTGCATGTTAGAAGGCATCTCAAAAGTTTTAGCATCACATCAGGATTTGATTGAAGAAAACTTGTTTGAGGACACTCCATATTAGTGCTTGTTAGTGAAAAGAACTCTCTCTCTCTCCCTTAGATAGATGTTCATCGAAAAGAAATGAATGCTTATCATTTTTGATGCATTTTTGGGACTGAGTCATAATTCCATTCGTTTCACTTCCATGCACCCCTTTTTGAGTAAAGAACAGCTATAAAAATCAACGCTAATTAAAAATTATTTAGAACTTTTTATTTTATAGGATCCTCCACCAATAGTAGATTAGGCTTAGTAATTTGGATTAGGCTGTGAGCATAACTCTCCAAAGATTCCAAAACAAACATTAGCATCCTGAGTTAGGGAGAGTCAAATCCAATTATCGTATAAGCCTGCCTGGGATCCCCCTCTCACACAGGGGTTACGCACGAGGTCGCATTCGGGTGAGCTACGGGGACTAATTAAGAATCACAACCAAGCAAACAAGACCTTCTCTCGATGATCGTACTAGTTGGTGACGAAATCCAACATCGCGTGATCAAGTCCAGAAGGGTCGGGGATAGGGTGGAACAGTTTCTCTTCTCTGTCGTAAGCTCGTTAAAAAATGAAACAACAATCTGGGGATCAAACCTGGAACCTTGAGCATAGTTCTTTTCCTATGTCAAGCTCGTTAAAAAATGAAACAGAGGCCACTAGCTTTCATGATGGGGGCAACCACGAGCATAGTTTCTCTTCTCTGTGGAAAGCTCGTTAAAAAATGAAACAGAGGTCACGAGCATAGTTTCTCTTCTCTGTGGAAATCTTGTTAAAAAATGAAACAGAGGCTTTGAGCATAGTTTTCTTCTTTGTATCAAGCTTGTTAAAAAATGAAACAACACTCTAGGGATCGAACCTGGAACCTTGAGCATAGTTCTTTTCCTATGTCAAGATCGTTAAAAAATGAAACAATCACCTCTCCCTTCAAGTTGAGTCTTTCGCTAGATCTCGTAGATGTCGAGTCGAGTCTTTCGTCAGGTCTCATTTTTGAACCTTCATTTCATCCACCTGTATCCTTTTTCTCCATCTAGCACAGAAATTGGTGACAACCTCAAATTCGGTGAATGAATTGAAGCTTGGGGGGCATGCCTCCAGTCTTTGATGATCATTCTGGAGTCAAGCCACTAGCTTTCAAGCTGGGGGCATACCGAGCTTAGTCTTTTTTCTTTCTCATGCTCATAAATACATGAGAATGCAACCGGGTAAACTTTTATCTCTTTTTCGGATCCGTACGGATACACGAACACACGAAAAAGGAACCCCCCTGGAGTCATCTTTAAACCCTTTTCAAACTCTCTAAATATGAAAAGATTGTCGAGTGACCTTGCTTCCTTTCACACTCGTTAAAAGGTCAGAAAGGGCGTCTTTCGAGTGATAGTTTAACCCTTTTTCGGTCTCGTTGGACTACTGTACGAAAAAGGAACTGAGAGAGTTCTCTTTTAAGTGTTTTTCCAAACTCTATAATCCTGAAAAACCTTCGAGTTTTCTGTCTTTGGACTCGTTAAAGCACACATCGACAGGCCCATATGGGACCGAACCCTTACTTCTTCTGGTTCGTTAAACAAAGGAAGAGAAATTTACCGAAGGTGAGTTATATTGAGCACGTGTTATCCTCCTCGAGCTCATTAAACCAAAAAGAGGTACTCATCTATCTGGATGGGGGAAAAATTGAAAGGAGAAAGCCAAGCAGTCTCTTGAGAACATCATCCAGCACTTCTTAGAGTCTCCCTTGAACACGACACTTTTTCATTTGCACATATCATAATCCACTGAACCTCTACACTGAGCCAATCCTTTGAGTTCCTTTCGCTCCTTTGGGTCACTCGATGCAATTCACGATACCCACTGCATAGTTTTGGTCCATGTCACATTTTGTTGTTGTGCCTCAGTGTTCAAGGGAAGTATCTGTCTTGAGAATCAGCCATCCCAAATATCTTGCCTCAAAACCTGTGTCAGTCCATGTTTGTTTGATCTGCCAATTAAATCTCCATGTTCGTTTCGTGTCATTGATGGGGGATACATCAAGGCCCTCCCTCGACGAGTCTATTCCTGTCAACTCCAACACATTATCCGGGAATCAGACTTAGAAACCAGTTATTACTTTGGTACCTACATGCCTCAATGGCAGGCCTCCTCACGTTTGGCAGTGGGTTTACATCATTGACCTCTGATCGAATGATTCCACGAATGTTCGACTTCAACTTATCTATTCACATTCATTGGAATGTGCTAGAGTACCTTGGGAATCATTGACATTAATGGTGATCTCCGTCACACTTCTTAATGGTTCACACCATTGACCGGTAATCAAGTGGTTTCTGCCATGTTCGACGTCAAAACATCTATTCGCATGGTCAGATTCGTACCATATTCGAATTGGTAAGAAGACCCTAGGTTGAGTGATCACTTTGATATATGATTTGCCCAGGCTGAGAAGGAATTACTATTGGACAAAAAACACATACACTGTAACATAGATCCACTTTGTATTGGTCGTGGCTATGTCTTGTCATCTCATAGATCCACTATGTATTCTTCGTGGCTACGATCAGTCTGAGTCATCAGAGTATAGATCCACATTGTATCTTCGGTGGCTATACCTTTTTATCAATACAATTATGGATCCACAATGTATTTTATGGCGGCCATATCTTGCAAAGTCTTGATCACCCAAGCATAGGTATGCCTGCCTTGGGTTTTGAAATATGTCATGATATTTGTTGGATGTTTGTGTGCAGCTTCTGTCAAGTTCCCCGAGTCTATACCCTTGCTTGGATGTCTACAAAGTATTTCAGTTATTAGTTGGCATATTCTAACTTCATACTTTGGGGGGAAATCTGTTACACGTCAAAATTACTCAGCTGGATAAGTGTCGCATCTTCCTCTCAATTGTCGTAAGTGTCGCATCCTCCTTACAACTTTCGCAAGTGTCGCAAGTTGGTCACAAGTGTCGCAAATGATGTTCGAGCATACTGCCATGCCGACGACACTAAGGAGACACTTAAAACATATCATGTGCTTGATTTGAATAAGAAGAACTGGTTTACTGAAGTCAAATAACTCTTGACACCTGAAGAGAGCTATGAAACAAAGGTTCTGAGGGGGAGCGCCCCCCTTTATCATACCTAGAAGCGTTGGCGCTCCCCTACAAGGCTTCAAGGAGAAATATAACGCTCCCCTGCCCCCTCTGAAGGAGCGTTGCTCATCTTGAGAGCACTGGCGCCCCCCCAAAGATTACCAGGGAGCGCTACAGCGCTCTGATGCCCCTTCTAAGGTAGCGCTGCCTAATCTGAGGCAGTAGTTGGCCCGTTGAGGAGAATAAGGGGAGGATATTTCGAGATTAGGAGGTATTTGTATTCGAATTCTTGGTTTCATCAAGAGATCCCTGATTTGAGGAGGAAGTTCCCAACTTTTTCTAAAGATAACTCAAGAGGTTAAGCTCCGCTTAACCTATATAACCAGGCTCTATGATGGTGGAAAGGGGTAAGAACTGCCAGTATGAAACCTATGATCTTGGAGGAAATACACAGTCAGCCAAAGGAGAGTGATCAGTGAAGCTGCTGTCATCCAAGTTGTGGATCTTTCAGGCAAGAGTTAGACGAAGAGGACTTGATGAAGCTGTCGCATTCACATCTACGATTGTAAGTATTGTTGTCGTTATTCTCATCAATATGACATGCTTGGCATGTTTCTTTCTAGTTTGTGTCTAATGTTACATGAGATTATCATTAATTGATAGATCTGTTTTCAAGCTAACATCAATAGAGTAGGAAGTGGCTGTATCTTGTTTGTCTGCAGAACTCAGCGAGGAGCAAAAGATTGGAGCGCAACTCAGAGCGTTCAGGGACAAACGTCGATAAAGAGGTACTTATGTCATCCTTCCTTCTCATGTGTTAGTTTATATATATTTGAAAGGAAGTCAGTGTCTATGTTAAGCATTTTTTGTCTAGAGTTAAGGTCAAGCTCTTAGAGGTGATCTACCTGTCCGCAGGGAGATTTTCCTACAACACCTAGTTGTCAGATTTACGGGTAGTCAACCCGGTATTGACCTCTTCGGGAGGACAGGTGTGTTGTAACACCAAAACCCCCGAAGGCCAAAGTCATGAAGTAATGAGGACCGACGATCCTCAAATTCTTTAGAATCCCTCTCAGTCGTTGATATATAGGGGACGCGTGGCACTAGATCCTTTAGTTCGGAGACTGGTCACTCCGGGGAATTTTAGGTGTGGTGTGTTGAAAATCTCCGAAGGCCAAAGTAACGAGAGTCGTCGATTCAAGGATTCTTTGAGACTTTTCCTAAGCATCGAATCTGGGTTGTGTTTAGACCGATGTTGATGAACTTCGAGATAAAAGAGGAGTTTGTATCGCATAACTCCCGAAGGTCCGATTCGCAAAGTAACACTAGCAGTGGATCCTCTTTAATCCTTACCTGATGGTATCCCGACCTGAGATCTATCTTTGAAAATATCATAGCATCCTTCAACTGATCGAAGACATCATCAATCCTTGGTAGAGGATACTTGTTATTTATAGTCACTTTCTTCAATTGTCTAAAATCGATGCACAATCTTAATGTCTCGTCTTTCTTATTCATGAACGAGAATGTGGCACCCCAAGGTGACACACTTGGGCATATGTAACCCTTCTTTAAAAGTTATTATAGCTACATTTGCAACTCCTTCAGTTCAGGTGTACTCATTATGTAAGGAGTCTTTGATATTGGAGTTGCTCCATGCATTAAATTAATAAAGAAATCAATATCTCTCTTTGGAGGTAGTCCTGGTACCTCCTTGAACACATCTTCAAAATCTTCTAGGATTGCATGATCCTCTTGAATTGGAACGTTATATTTAGATGCTTCCTCCATATGGGCTGCAAACATTTGACATACCTTCCTGTAACACTTCTTTAGCAGTATTGTTGATATTTCCCGTATAGTAATTGCACTGAGAATTCCTTGGACTACTCTCTGATTTCCTTCCTCATCCCATCAAGTGAATGCTTTGTTATGACAGTCTAGTATGGCATGGTGTGGGTCCAACCAATCCATACCAATTAGGAAATCATATGATCCCAAAGGACAGATGTTCAAATATACCTTAGTACTCAGTCCATTCATGCCCACTGCACATGATTTAACCAACTCAACCACCTTCCTCTTGGCTCTTGTAGACAACTATGCCAACCATGATTTCTCATACTCGCTTCTTGGTAATTGAAATATTTCCACTACCATAAGATATATATAGCAATGATTATCTCATGAGTTTATTAAAATAGTAAAGGAATGGTTATTGATCATACCTTCAACTTCAATCATGTGTGATTGAAACTCATCTTCCTTGTTGTCTAGGGCTACATAGATCCTTGGTACTCTTCTTCCCATGTCCTCCACTATTTCTGCTTGTTGAACATTGTGAACAACTCTCACCTTGTCACTTTCATGAGGAAAATCTATATACCTATGATATCCTTTACAACCCCAATATTCCATAGGTGTCTTCCTTGGCCTTTTCCCACCTACTTCTGCCATCCTAGGCTCCTTCAAAACTGGTTGTCCTTGAGGACTATTTCTGAAAAATGGTGGCTTGTTCCCCTTCTGCCTCTACTCCCTTTTAAACTTCTTCTTGTCTTACCAAGACTTATGGAAAATAGGTTTCCCTTTTTGCTGATCAAATAAGAATTTTCTCTCCTTATCATTTCTTCCATAGTTTTAGGATCATCATACCATATCTTGTCACTGATGAAAAATGGCAGAACACACAGATCCTTTGAATATTAATTGTCTCATTCTTGATGAAGGGGACATACTTCAAGAAATCCAAGAATCTTCTTTCATAGTCATCAATGGACATACTTCCCAGCGTGAGTTCAAAGAACTCTTTCATTTTCTTGTCATAATATATCTTATTTAAGTACTTCTTTTCAAAATGCCTCTTGAATTCCCTCCGTGTAACATTATTCTCTCTGACGTGTTTCACTTGTACAAGTTTATCCCACCATATGGATGCCTTTCCTTTTAGCTGACAGATGGAAATTCTTCCTTCTGCATGAGAAGAATAGTTTTGCAATTGGAAGTACTTCCTCATGCCTAGCAACCATGTTTCAACATCTTCATCCTTCTTATGTTCCCCATCAAAAACAGGAGGTTTGATCTTATTCATTTCACCCTTCAGTTCATCCACTTCATATCTCCTATGCCTCCTGATGGGCGATGGACTTGAGCTACTGTGTGCTCTCTTATGGGAATTATTTTGGAAGTGATGGTGATGTATGCTACCACTTCTTCCTCTTCTTTCATCATCAGGGGTCCCGTGACTTCCTGATTTACTGGATCCACTTTCCTTATCCAACTTATTTTCAATTCTTTCTATGCGCCGAATCATCTTCATATTGAATTCTCCTTGTTTCTCCCTGGCTCTCATAAGCCTTTTGTTATTTTCCTGTTGAATTTGGACTTCTTTTTGCAAATTTTTAATGATGTTCATCATGGTCACTTATTTATCTATTTCTTCTCCATGCCCATTGGAGTTTGTTCCTTAAATTCACAAATGGACATCCATTCCTCTAACTTCATCCTCTGGACTATAAGCGTCTCGTGCTTCCTCCATTTCTCTTCACTAGTTAACAATTCTGTTCAGTTCTGATAATTGGTAATGCTGCAAAAATGTGCAGACAACCAAATTTTGTCAAGCTACCATTCTTCAATAATTTTCCATAGAAACTTAAACAATTTGATTCAATCAAAAGAATATCAAACTCTATTTTTGGTGGGTCTGTGTCGATCAAGAATCCCCACAATTCTATCTCCAAGCCCTTCTCTATTTTGCAACAATTTTCGGGTGCTATCACCTTTTCTTCAGCCCTTAACTTGCATGTGACCATGTTTGTGACCAAGTGATAAATCAACAGGCACTTACTCTATGCTTCGGAGTTTCAGTCTTTGAGTGTTTTCAACTCACCGCAATGCCAATCTCTCGAACTATGAACTCGCGAAGTTCGTAACTAACATGAGAGGAATCAATGATCCCTGCTCTATACCCAAATCCATGGCCATAATTAGGTTTGGGACTCAGTGCTTTAGGGTTTCCAACGCCTTCAATGCCACAAACCCTCGGAGTGACAACTCTTCGGAGTGTCAGATCTTCTGACACGTGTCCACGAATGTCAACCGTCACTATGAACTCTGGTGCCTTGGCCTTCAAGAGTTCTCAACCCACACATTCCAACTTTCCTCCAAAGTGCAGGATTTGGTGCCACACGTCTCCTACGACCATCAGGGGTCCCAATATCCATGCTCAAGAAGAGTGTCATGTGGTGAAATATTAGAAGCGCACACGTGGTCCAATCGGTCGAGTAGCATGTGTCACGTTCTAACTGGAATTTATATCTTCCAGAGGTTCTTAACTCACTGACATGTGGCACACATCCATTGTGTCCATGTCATCCTTGGTCACGTCACTTTAGGACTTAGGGATTTGGGAGGTTTTATACTTGAATTCCTCGAATCTTTCGAACTTCGAACTTCTAAGATACTTTATCTTCCAGGGTCCACATGGTACATCTATCAACAATTAAGGCGAAAACATGTGGCCTCACGTGTCATATTGATTTTGGTCCAACAAGGTCATCAAAGTTCCATTCTGACCAACACGTGGTAGGAATAAGGAAGTACACGTCACCCTGGGTGATGTGTACTTCATGACTTCAATCTTCGAAAGGTTTTACCTTAGCATACTTTGTTTCTCTCTAACGTCGAACTCCTGAATTGATGTGAGATCTAAGGCTCATAATCACTTGCGCACAGATCTGTTTTTCCATCGCTCTACCTTACCTCTTGCTCTTGGATTAATCTAATGGTTTTGATATGACGATGGTGAAGGTATTCCTTCTCCCAAATAGATCCTATGACCCAAATTTAAACCTCACAACCAAACACAACGATTGTTGTGGCTTCTTCTATGTTTCCATTCCATAAACCATTATCTTGTTGAACTTCATAACATGACAAAGGTATTCTCTTGGCACCCAGGGATACTTTGAACTTCAAATCTTGTCCCTTTCGACAACTATTCACTCTGAAATCTTTGTCTCATTAACCACTAACATGGCCCATCCAGGCTCAGTTTTGAAACCTTATCTCTGATATGAATTAGTGATGTCCCCAACCACCCAACAGGTCAAGCAACACCCCAGTGGAAACAACTTTTTACTCTGATACCAATTTGTGATGTCCCCAACCACCCAACAAGATGGGAAATGCCCTAGTGGAAACATATTTATTCTCTTATACCAATTTTTGGTCGTTCCCGGCCTTAAACCAACAGGCCAGGCCATGCCATCGAATAAATTTGTGGAATATTCACATATAAAACTTGATGGGAATAAATAGAGATAACATCTCATATTTCTATATATTTATATGAATATCTATCTAATGAAATTTAAACAGTTATAACATTATTTTCATACACCTTTTCATGCGGAAACAACATTAAAACATACATGCAATACATACAGACAATTTTAATAAAATTATAACTTGATTTCAAGATACATATCATACAGAGAACATAGATTCGGTACTTATATTTTAATATATGACCACCAACTGCATGCAAACCTTCCATGAACCTCCTAGCCTTAGACCACGCTACTCATCATTCTCAGTAGTGGGTCACCCCCGAGATGGGACTAAACTCCATCGGGAAAGGGATTCCTAGGGTTGGCAAGGACAACAATAAAGTCGCACAAATCAACAAGAAGGATTTTCTCCCAGGAGCCACTTATGACCACAACCCACATACCCGCATTCCCCACATGTATATCCCACCCTAGGAGTTTACATCCTCATTATCACAAGTCCATCGGTTGTCCACCTCCCTTCCATGGCTTCACCAACAGGAGGGACCAGAAGTCTCAAAGTATTGTAGTTGATACGAGACTCCCTCTAGAAGAACTCACTTCCTCATCACACTCTCTGACCTGGAGAGAGTTTCTCACAGGCTTGACAACCTTCCTCTTCTATCCAGTTCCTAAGTCCAGCGGGTAACCTCCACAGAAAAATTAGGTAAGGCTCTGGTAATGACAACAAGTCACACCAGTCCAGAGAAAACTTGGGTAGAAACAACAAAGGCTAAGGTGCGATATGGATCAGACACTACGCAGTTGCGCTGTGCTTCATAGGGAAAATGATTAGCTTCATAACATGGATGTGTGTGAGTTCATAATTTGTAGAGATCAACAATGGAGGCATTGGCTGGCGGTGTCAAGGCTCTCTCTGTCTCAATGCATGCAACAATGGGGAGTATGGTTGAACTACAGAGTGGCGACCATCACGAGAATCGTGAGGGAATCCCCAACGAGTTGACTTTCCCACCAAAAAATTGCATGCTCCTACATTGACACATGTCTTCCTGAAGCTGCATGATATCCACTTAACACTCGTTCCCTTTTCCCCAGGATCTTAGGACAACACGGTTATGTCAAACCTTAGCCTCTAAGAAATAATAATATAATAATATTCCTTTAGAGGTAATCCCTCTAGCTTAGCCCCTATTCCTGGACACTTAGCCCCTTCCATTTCCCTACCTAGTGGAGCTTAGTCCCCCATAAATCTTTCTTCATGGTTGGTTTACACGCATCAATGTAATTTTATTAATGATGTAAGTATTTACATATAGAAAAATCAGGCTCATTGGCCTTAGAATCTGGGCTCTTTGGCCTAATAAACACATAAGTCTTCCAGCTTATAAACACTCGACTCACTAGCCTATAAACATAATTACAATTCAATAGGGGATCGACCTTGGGGTTTTACACCTAAGGTACCTATGGGGACTACATGAACCAAGCTTTTGAAATCATGAAGGGAATGGAGACTGTTCTAACATTCATTATTACTTAACATTCATCAATATACCATGTGCACGAAATCACAATAGCATAATAACATATGAAAAATTCATCTTACTTGACCATTCAACTTGTGCGTAGAACCATCAAACACCTATCCATATTAACCATTAAGCATCTATTACATGTGCGCCACAAACAATGTAAACCAACACATCATAACAATACACACACATTAAAAAAAAGGAATTTAACATGGTTCACCCCAACTGGGCTATGGCCACAATGACTAGCTTCTTAAATTATTCATTCATTTTCAATCCTTACAATAGGTGCACACTATGTTCATATAAGATACATCAGTTCTACCCCAAAATGACCTAGTTGTTCATGTAAATAGTGCACACTTAGCTCATTCTCCAATCATACTCCTGAATTTTAATCGTACCATTCGATCATACTCTCAATCTATGTTTTCACTGCCAACTTAATTCTTGATCAAATACTTTCTACCCAAAACCCATACATATTTATACATTGATATTAGGGCTTAGGGAATTACAAAATGGACCAAATGGTCTAACTACTACTAACTAAATTATGTCATTCATGCTCCAACTCTTGAATATCTGCTAACTGTCTCCTTTGTTGACTTGTGGCATGGTTTGGTTCTACGTGATTCCCAAAACTTACCCAAAATGTCCTGCTCCAACAGTTCATCTCAGTCATTGTATCAACCCAACTTGGCCCCAATTTCTTTCAAGGTATTTTCATCCTAAAATATTCAGGGAATATACAGTAACCTTACCCATATATGCACCATTGTGATATTCTCTTCAAGTTTGAAGTCTAAGGACTATTGGGATAAGAACATATCTTCAGTTCCCATGAACTATGAATGAGAAAGAAAAACAAAATTTATATCCTCCATATTATTAATTTCTTGGTTTAAATACCCTCTACCATGGGTAGACAAATATACCTAACAATTGATATTGGGAAGGCACTTCTATGTTATCCACATCTCCATGGCATTACTTTCTTTCTTTCAATCTTTTTAGAGAGAATGATTACTTTCTTTCTTTGATTAAATGTATATATAACCAATAGGGGAGTGGATTCCATGTGCTTCATGAATTTCTCAAGTGGATATCCAAATCTAAATGAGGTCCTTCATGTCCATCTGGGAAGATGATCCCATGGTGATATCTCCCATAAAATGCATTTTTTCAGTCCTCAAAAGAGGTTGGATCATGTAAGGCAATATGAGATGCATACATTCTTTGCAATTGTGCACCATGCAATGATAGTGGCACAATCTCTAGTTATGAAATTTAATATCCTCAATTAGTCGCTGCCCTTCGGGCTGGTAGGGACTAATAGTAATCGGTTTTTTAGTGCATGCACAAAGACCGATGCAAAAAGATCATTTTATCCAAAAATTTTATTTAGTCCATAAGATTTTCTCTGGAAAATATCATTTTTATCTTATGTTTTTATCTTTGAGGTCTTATTTGGCCTCTTCCCAAGGAAGAAGCCCATATATTCCACCAAAAATTTAGTTCAAGGCTACCAAAACTGTATGTTGGATACTAGTTTCTTTGGATATCAAGTAATGTTAGATATCAATCTAGCATTACTTCATAGCTTTAAATGTCACTTTCTTTTTCCATTCTCCATATGATATGGATGTCGTTTCCAACAACAACTTACTCTCAGCAGCTGCTTCCACCTACTTGGCCATGCAAACCCTGCTGTCAAATAAACCCTGCTTGGCCATGAAAACCTTGTTGTCAATTAAACCCACAGACCTTACCTTATATACCTATTGTTGCTCCAGGTCCATCACCCATCGCTGCTCCAGGTCCATCACTTATAATACCTTTGAACACATTGTAATTTCACCTAGGGAAGTCTAAATGGACTATTACAAAACTTTTGGTATTGTTGTAAGCTCGAAATTTACTAACCTCTAACTGGGGACTGCTGGCATTTGAGAAAAACATGTTTCCAACTCCTGAGTAAGATGACAGAACATTGAGGAAGAGTGTCCTTAGTGAGTACAACCCAACATGTAAAGCGTGAATCAGTGTTGATCTGCATTTGGCTTTCGATGTTGATCTGCATTTGGATTTTCGACGCCCTAAGTGAATTCTTGTAGTCTGTCTCCTAGCCTCCATAGTGGAGCCGATCACTCTATATGATTTTATCCATTTCCTTTCAATTTACGCTCTCAGTCATACTATGTGATTAAAGCGAGAATCGATTTTCTCTATTTATGAGAGAGATAGCCAATCACTATGTATTTACTGTGAGAACCAAGCTAGGCTACGAAAATCCCTTATCGTCACAGAATAAAAGTACCTATGCCTGGGGGTTATTGAAAAGGAGTTGTTTTACTCAATGTAGTTAGCTATTTTCTTTAGGGGGAGAAGGAGCTACAAAGTTTAGGTGCAACTCGATAGGGACAACCTTTTTTAGCTTCTTCCTAGGCCAGAAGATCCAATCTGTGCCTCAATCCCACCGGTCCCCGCCATAGCATCAACATAAGTAGCTTCCTTCCATCGACCAGTGGAATTCGACCCAACACATGCTTCTCGATCGACAACAACACATTAATCGCAGTACCCAACAAGCGCAGTGCCAATAGATATTGTTTGTAATCTTTCGCTCTCCTCTTACACCTTTTGTTTCAATTATTTTACAGGTAGATTTGACGGGGGGCTACTATGATGCAAGAGACAACCTAAAATTTGGATGGCCCATGTCATTTACTTTAACCCTCTTTCTTGGGAAGCTTCTCAGTATGGACCCGAGTTATCTCAGGCAAACCAGTTGGACTACTTGCTCGAGCAATTCACCGGGGAACGGATTTTATAATGAAGTCTCATACAAGTCCCACAATGCTATGGACTCAAGTAATTGATAAATGTGTGTGTTCAATTTTCATGTCTGTTATATAAACGCTAAAATAAAACTATATTTACAAATGTGGGAACTGCCACAAGCATAGATCGGCATTAAACCTGGATTTTCAAAGTGCCTAGATTCTATATATTAGAGATTGGCACCTGGATAATTTCAAGCCACTTTGTGTATTCAATGTTAATCAAATATTGGCTAAAATTACCCATTAAGGTGGGCGATGGGAACATCTATCATTAGTGTTGGGAGAATCAAGAAGACATGGACAAAACAGGTCAATGCATCCTCTCCTGGAACTGAAGTGGCTGCTAATGCCTTTGCGGCTCTGTCATCTACAACTATTGCTTGGAATAAGTTTAATTCTTCCTACTCAAGAATAGTGCTTCAATAGTCTAAGTCTCTGGGTATTAAATTCATGTTATTTTAGTTTTCTTACCATGGTGCCAATCCCATTGAAAAAAATCTTGTAGTCCATCGGTGGCAATAAGAGTGCCACCACCTCCACGCAGTTCGCCAGCCATTAGGTCCAAAAACCTGGAGATTTAAGGAGCCTTGCCAATACTGATTCGGGCTATAGCAGAACCTTTATCTTCCTGCCACCGGGGCTATATTTAAGTTATTTGTTCGATCCATGCAAACTGCATGCAAACCAAGTGGAGGAACCTACATGCGATGTGATACAAAGGACAGGTAAGCAAAAATTTTAATTTTATTTAAAAGTAATAAAATAAAATAATTAGCATGGGGAATCACATGCACTTCATCCAGAGCGTGAAGATAATATTGTGTCAGAGCTTATTTGTTCAACTCACCTTCTAAAGTTAAACGTCTATTTTAATTCACATGAATTCAAAATCAAATCACAGTGATATAAAAAATCAATATCAAATCGAAGTTCGTTCTAAAATCTGCATTATTTTCTCCAAGTTTGCAATATTGTCTTAGTACTATTAGGTTTGAGGTTTTGTTTTAATCTTGATTAATCTATCAAATAACTGGATTTCAATAGGGTTCAAGAGGAATTAGATAAATCACCATATCGTGTTCGGCCACGACCGACCGGATAATAGCTGGGTTTTTATCACCATTCTAATGGATCTTGGGGAAATGCGCGTTGTGTTTGGTTGTTAACTAATTCATAACTACAACTAATGACCCAATTAACAAATGTCGACATCTCCCTTTACCCCGATTAATCTACTAATAAGATGTGTGCTCTAAACGGACCTTTCTCCACAACTTTTGCTTAATCGAATATTAGAACTAGAATTTTGTCCAGAGAGCATTGTAGTTATAAGTGTAGCAAGAAAACACAAAACAAAAGGCACTCAGTCTGTCTTGGGGGAATCCCCGAGTAGAATTTGTTGCTTTATGTGACCACCTTTGGACTTGCTTCTCTGATGAAACAGTAGGTCAAATTCATTTCCTGCAACTCAAAGGTTGGAATGTCATTTGCTCAAGTCTTACTAAGTATTCGAGGAGTTCTCAACAGGGACTTGTTGCTTTGGAACTCCCCTTGTTTAATAATATTTTCAATTTTTAGAAAATGTTCACAAAACACAATATTTAAATGAATTTTTGAAATTTAAATCAATAAAAAGCTCACAAAAGCATAGCTAAATAAGTTATTCAAATACAATTAGTATTTGTTATATGTGTTACATGCTAAATAAGTTGTTGAAATACAATTAGTATTTGTTATATGTGTTTCATTCTTTATAATTGTGCACCCTCCAATTATAGTGGCATAATCTCCAGTTATGAAATTTAATATTCTCAATTTAATAATGTTCTCGATTTTTAGAAGAGGTTAAAAACCACAATATTTAAGTGAATTTTTGAAAATTAAATGAGTACGAAGCTTACAAAAGCATATTTAAATTAGTTATTGAAATATAATTAGTATTTGTTATATGTGTTATTATTATTTCTTGGCATGTTATTTTGCTAAGTGTACACAAAAAAAAGTTATAAACTAAATTAGTTATTGAAATATAATTAGTATGTTATTTTGCTTAGTGTACACAAAAAAAAGTTATAAACTAAATTAGTTATTGAAATATAATTAGTATTTGTTATATGTGTTATTATTATTTCTTGGCATGTTAGTTTGCTAAGTGTATACACAAAAAAGTTATAAATTATATTAAGTATAAATTCATTCAACACAAAAAAAATTATAAATTATATTCAAGTATAAATTAGTTATTGAAATATAATTAGTATTTGTTATATGTGTTATTATTATTTCTTGGCATGTTAGTTTGCTAAGTGTATACACAAAAAAGTTATAAATTATATTAAGTATAAATTCATTCAACACAAAAAAAAAATTATAAATTATATTCAAGTATAAATTCATTCATAAAAATATTTGTTATAAATGTTTATGGAATTAAAATTTAAAAATAAGTTTTTTATTTATTTTTTAATACAAAATTTGTGTTTAATGCCTCACTTTAATCTCTATTCTTTGTATTTGGGTAGCTTACTAGTACACGGGTAGATATTTATTGATTCTTTCCTCTAGCTCCCGCCTACCACATGTCTGTATACAGCGCCACTCATCATGACCATGACCATTTATCTCTTACAGGGTTTTTCTAACATATTGGTAGGTTTTATCATTTCAAGGAAAGAAGGGTAGATTTTTATCTAAACTATGAGGAATTGATATTGAATCTGGGAATTTTCCTCGAGCTTAGTGCTCAAGGAAAGCTAGCTAGATTAGAGATCTCAACCGAGATAACCAACTCACCCCAACTAATCTAGAGAATGAGGGTTTATCAATGCTTAAGCATAACCTTTTAGGGGAGTTTTGCATTTATTGATTAATTGTTGTGTTAGTTAGTTAGTTAGGGCATCTCTTTCTAGCTTTGAGTTGCATGCATGTGCATATTATATTGATTTTGAGTTTTGAATGATGTGCATTTTTAGATAGTGTTTTAGATTTGGAGAACTATGTAAGCCTATAACAAGGGCATTTATTGTTTTGATTTACCTTAATTTTTAATTTTTTTTATGATTTTATATTTTCTTTAAGTTTTATTTTAAGTTTATCTTTGATTTGTTTTATAAATATGATGTTTCTTATCATCATTTTAGAAGATGTGAAAAATCTCCAAACCCCACAAATAGAACAAGCAATGAATTAGATTTAAAAGTTAGCTCAAACAATGGGAAACAAACCCAAGAGTCTCCTAAAATTTATCTTCAAACAATATAAACACTCAGAGATGGAAGAGTGGCCATTGTTATTGATATCTGCACAAGCATTAATCAATCAGAAAATGGTTTCTTACAAATTAATGACGATTCAGATCAATCCTACCAATCCAATCTAATTACTTAGAATGCAATAATTACATGATTTATTTTCAAAGTCTTCATGGATTGCTTTTTTTTTTTCCTTTTTCCCTTCTGGGAAGGGACTTGTTGCTCCACAACTCCCCTTGTTTATGTGTATTATCGTTTAGTGATTATAATAATAGGATACTATACACCTATGTTATGGAAAAAGTTGTTTTGGGAAATTTTTGATGGCTTAAAAAGTTAGGAAGGTCAGTGTTGTGACAAATATTTTGAAATTGGGATCTAATATGGGTATACTCACAACATTCTAGGAGAAAGTGATTTTGATCCTCAACCTTCTTGGTGTCACAAAGATGACAAATTCTTACTTGTCATAGTGTTTTGGGATTTCCCAACACTCAGTTTCACTATGAAACTCATAAGAGTTTGTTCTTATTTTAACAAAATCGAATAGAAAAATACTTTTGATCTTCAAAGTTAGGGTTAACCACCTCCTTATAATATCTTAATTCTTTAACACACCATAGATAAATTTAACTTACACAATATTTTTAATATCATAAGTATTTTACAGAATAACTTTTTATATAACAAATTAACCATTTGTTTTCGAATAAAAATTATATTATAAAAAACATGATTTATATTATATAATAATTTTTCTAAATACATTAACAATCTTTTTCTTATATGCGTATATAATGTTAATCTTTTTCCTATATGCGTATATGATGTTAATCTTTTTCCTATATGCTTTTATAATATATAATTGTGTAATTAATTCACTATTTATTTATTTAAAATTAATTAAAATATCACCTTTTTTTTCTATTCATTTTATGTGCCTATCAAATTGTATAATGAATTCACCATTTGTTTTTCTAATTTGATTAAAATATTTTTTTTTCCTGATATCCCTTCATGTAGACTGCTACTTAGTAGTGTTTTTACTTTTGCAATCTTCATCGCAATCATTACCATGTCTCTCATTGAGTTTTTCTGAAAACATTGTATTTTATATTTTTTCATATATATATATATATATATATATATATATATATATTATTTTTATTAATAAATATATTAAATATAATATTTATATTAAATAATAATAATTTTGATGTTTTATTATTTAAAAATGATTATTATTATAATATTTAAAAAAATGGTTATATAAAAAAATCAATATTATACTTAATTAAAATTTTATACAAAATATACTTTATATAAAAAAAATTAATAAAATATTAAGAAACATAAATATAAATTAATTTATACTATAAAATTTATTTTCCCATCTTCATTTTCTTTTATAAAATGATTAAACATTTCAATACATTACAATTTCCTTCCTTTTTATAAAATGATTAAATATTTCAATACATTACAATTTCCTTTATATAATTATTAAAGATCAATAAATATCACTAAATAGTCACTCACTACACTTAATCAAATATAATTATAGTTAAATATTATAAATTGGGGTTGTTTAATTGTTCTAGGTTTTGTTTTTTTGTTGGAATTTAATTTGTACTAAATTACAATTATTTGTTATTTAAATTGTATTTCTGAATGCTGAAATGGATTTGGTGTGCTGAAAATTCCCTAAACACTACAGAATTAACCACTCAATTCTACAGATCCAACAATTTTTGGCAAGATTTCAGACAAAATTGAACAAAAAAATATTCTGGAAAAGAACCAAAACTTAAAATAGTTAAACTATGTCTCAAAAATCTCCACATATTTTAATAACCCCTGGAAAAAAAACAAAACTTAAAACAATTAAACTATCACTTACCAATCTCAACAAATTTCAATAGATACCTAACAATCAACAGATTTCAATAGATACCTAATAATCAACGTATTTCAATAATCCCATCAACAGATTTCAATAGATACCTAATAATCAACGTATTTCAATAATCCCATCAACAGATTTCAATAGATACCTAATAATCAACGTATTTCAATAATCCCTGAAAAAAAATCAAAAACTTAAAACAGTTAAACTATCACTTAAAAATCTCAACAGATTTAAATAGATACCTAATAATCAGTGGCCTCCCATTACCAGAAATGATGATAGTGCAATAAGTATTAAAAATATCAGCAAATTTCAATCCATAACAAATACTCAGGCCATTAACCAGAAACGATGATGACAATGAAGTGGTTGGTCAATCAAAGAGATTTAATTGTAAACAAACTCTTTCTGCCGTAATAAAGACATTAAAAAACGATGAACAGCAACTTGAAAGATAGAGAAAATATCTCAATGTTTGCAAATAATAGTAAAATCTTTCTACATAGCCAGCCTATAATAATGATCTCTCTGGGTTTAATGAATATCCAGAGGAAAGTAAAAGATATATATGTTAAGAGCGTACAGGATTTATCATTTATGCTTAACAAGTAGCGAATTATATTAATAAAAAATGATAATTTGATATTGCTTACTCTCAATTTGATAATTTGATGTGGTTGGGTTTCAAAATTGTCAAAACTGGTGTCGCCATTGTTGGAGGCTCTCTTCTCATGCCCGGCAAGTTACCACCTCTACTTCATCAAGATCAGTCGGCCTCTGACATGCTTCAGGCATATCTTTCAGCAGGTGACAATATTTTATTTGCAAACACTTGAACATTGTCATTCCTTCAACATCCTCCATTTGCAAATACTTCAACATCTGCATTGCTTCAGTATCCTCCACGGAGGATTCTTAGAACAGTCAGAAAGTTTCAGAATGAGCTTTTCCAGCTGACGGATCCTGTGGAAACGCTAGGCTGTTCTTGTTCTATGTGACAAGTATTAATCTGAATCCTTTCTTGGCCTCCATAATTCGCACCCTGAGGTCCTGAAAGATGCATCTAGCCATGTCGACTTTCCGAGATACTGCCTGCCAACTTGTTTTTGGCTTTATCTTTTTCCTTAGGAAGAAAACTTGTTTTTTGGCTTTATCTTTTTCTTTAAGAAGAATACTTTTTTTTCTTTTTCTTTTTTGGTTTTCTCTATAAACTAGATAACAAATAACTTAACATAAATGCAACTTATCTCCAAATATTTTATTAAAAACAGCTTTTCCTTTTTCATACTTTTGTTTTTTTGACTTTATCTTTTTCTTTATTTGGTTTTCTCTGTCAACAAGATAACAAATACCTTAACATAAAGGCAGCCTATCTCCAAATGTTTTATTATAAACAAATTTTCCGTTTTCTTTTCAACAAATAACTTGCAATTATTTTTTCATTTCTTTTCATAAAGGAAATGGATACCATAAAATAAGTGTAACATCCTTTTAAATGTCTAAAAAATAATTACTTCGCCAAAATTTCTAGGAGCGATTGATTTAGACCAAGTTATGTTGCTAATCGTCTTATTTTTTATTTAATCTCACCTTCACACCACGACATGGATAAGTGAAATGATGATCTTTTACTTATATTTTATATTTATTAAATCTATTCTTATTTTTTTAGGTGGAAAAATATATCATAATTTAGTTTTCAAGAGGACAATCATGATTAATTGAATGTAAGAAAATCAAACTTCTTGAAATGATGTTGTGATAGATAAGGGGGGTAAACTTCCATTAATATCACATGTCTTTGTATCTTGTTTTGTTTCTTTGTATTCTAAAAAGACCAACAATATCATCATCATTATTATTGAATTTAATTTAGACATTACATCATAAAATTTATAAGAATGTTTGTTAATTATGATTATTTTAATATTTTTTTATAAATTTATGAGGATGGTGTTCACTAAGACCGAATTGGTCTCTAGGACCTTAAAAGGATAAGTGCTTACTTGTGATTCTTTAGAATTTTGTTCCTGTGCTCCAAAAGCATTAAGAGAAGCTTTCCAAGATCACCATATTTTTGTTGAGTTAAAAGGTTAGGAAGGTTGGTAGTGTGACAAATATTTTGAAAATAAGATCTAATATGGGTATAGGTTGGACAATCTAAGAGAAAATGTTTTTCATCTTCAACCTTCTTAGTGAGAATTTGCTCTTATCTTATGTTATATTTTTTAAAATAATAAATATATAGTTTTTAAATTTAATAAAAATAAATAAACATTTGCACATGGTACTTACTAAACATGGAATGAGTGAGTAATAAATTTAGTTAAAAACTCTTATACAATAATCAAAGAACTCAACTAATAGAGTTATTGCTTAAGACCTATTATACAATAACCAAACCTTATTTCATTAGATTCTACAAACTTAATATTACATTAATGATTAATATTTTAACTTTTTAATAAAATATAGTGAAGTAAAATACAATCAAGAAAACACAGAGATTGTCCTTGAGAGTGGACAAAGCTAGGCCTGCCCTTAGTGGGAAACCAGGCATGGAATTCTACCTGACCTTAATGGGAAACCAGACATACCCCCCAAAAAATTGAGTTTTAGTGGTTTGTGTGTCTTTTACTGGAAACCAGAGAAGCTTGCAAATAGCTAAATAAACATGAAAAAAACCTCAGAAGCGGTGCAGAGGCATGAACATCAAGAATGGGGGCCATCCATAGGATTTTCTTCGATGACTAGACAACCACCAAAGTCACTGTCACTTTTTTTGGCCAAGTTGGAGTTGTCCAGGGACAGGTGTTTGACCGGGAGGCCTATTGTTTTGATGCCGGGAACCTTCAGCAAGTTGTGTGTTCCTGGGGAAGTTAACGTGATTTTCGTATGTGGAGCCATCGCTATCACTGAACTGTGTGTTCCTAGAGTTGTCAACGTGCCACTCATGCCTGGAGGTGTTTCCTTAACACTGTTGCTAGGTGTCTCAAGAGGCGTCGAGGAGGTGGGAGGGGCCACAGAGGGAGGAGGACGAGTGTTGGCAGAGGCCAGAGTAGAGGGGGAGTGAGCTGAGTGAGGTGAGCTAGAAGTTCTAGGAACAAAGACACTAGGGAGGCTGAGGAAGGCGTGGGCGAGGAGATTTTTGACCACCTAGTAGCTATGTCGATGCCTGGAGGTGCGACGAGATGCCAAGAGGGAGCCAAAGATTTCTTCTTCTCAGTCGTCAAGCAATTGTCACAAGGAACCCAGAACAGAACGATCAAAGCCATCTTGGTTGGCCAGGAAGGGAAGGTGAGGCTCTGAGGAGGTGTGTCTATTGTGGCCACCCTATCCCAAGGTGGGGGTGGCACGTCAACAAGGAGGTATGGGGGAGAAATTGGGAGAACAGGGCGTAGAGGAGAGCTACCACCTAGCTTTGAGCACAAAGGTATGACGTCTAAGGAGCATTGAGAGCTCATTTGTAAGGGAGGCGAGGTGAGAGTCAGGGGAGTGTACACATATGACCAAAGGAAGAGCACGGGGGAGGAGAGGGGTCACGTCCGACACCATTATGGTTGCTAGGCTATTGGATCATGGGAGCTACAAATGAGTATAGAGAACATGTGGGTGAGGGGTAGGAGCCATGGGCAGAGTGAATGAGTGTTGCCTCAGAGGAGGGTAGTTAAGGAGCATGAGGGGGGTGAGGTGGAACGCGTCCAATCATCACGATGCATGCCAAGAAAGTGAGTGTAGGCTGCCATGTGATCACCTGCATCTGATTTTTTTTTTTTAATAATTAATTTAACTACATTTTTATAAATTTCTTAAATATTTTCATTTCAATAATTCATTTTAAGTTGTTGGATATATATGTATGGGTGATAGAAAGGTTCAAAGACATGTAATATATGTGATATAAAGGTTCAAATCCCTACGACATGATATATGAGTATTATCCTACATTAATTTTTAAAATAAAATTTATAGAAAAAATGATTTAGGAGAAGAGAAAAGTTAATTATGGAGGAATGATTTATTCTATGATCCATGTCAGTAGGTTTTAAATTTAGTAATTGTATTGAATAAATTGAATTTTGTTACGAGATTTTAAGTGAAAGAGGGAAAGGTATTTGGATAATATTTTTAAAAAATTATAAAATGAATAAAGTATAAAATTAAATAAAAGAAATTATTTCTTATAACTTATTATTATATTAAATTTAAAAATATATTTTATTTCTTTTCAATATAAAAAAACTTTTATAGTCAAAAATATATTTTATTTCTTTTCAATATAAAAAAAAAGTTGATTATTTAATTATAGTAATAACGCATCAAAACAATTAATAAGTTTATCATAGTGAATTGTCGAGTGAAATTCATATTTCAAATTTATACAAATAATTGGTATATTAAATGTTGAAATGCACCTTCAAACTGGGTAGGGTTCGAACGTGGATTAGAATGTATAACTAACTTAAGTTTAAATGAATCTATGTTAATTTTATAATAATTTGAAAACACTTTCACAACATTTAATCGATTTAATGTTATATGGTTTAGGTTTCATATACATTAACAAGTTAAATTTAAAAATTTTAACTCTACTTTAATTAATGATATATTTTAAAATATTTTTTTAATATTTCAAATTTCTTAATTAATGATATATTTTAAAATATTTTTTTAATATTTAAAATTTCTATTTAATTAATAATATATTTTAAATTTCTATTATTATATTTTAAAATTTAAAATTTTTAACTCTACTTTAATTAATGATATATTTTAAAATATTTTTTTAATATTTCAAATTTCTTAATTAATGATATATTTTAAAATATTTTTTTAATATTTAAAATTTCTATTTAATTAATAATATATTTTAAAATATTTTAAATTTCTATTATTATATTTTAAATTTTAAAAGTGACAAATTTAATGATGTTTAAGTTGACAAACTTGAAATCAATTTTATCAATTTATAAACAAACATTTTAATCCTTCGATAGCTTTTAAATACTACTAGATAATGTCGATATACACACTAATAAGGTTAATGGGAACACCTTTCTTCACTCGTCCTATGGTAGCCACTCTCTCACCATAGCCAAGTTAATCAATTTTATCAATTTATAAATAAACATTTTAATCCTTCGATAGCTTTTAAATACTACTAGATAAGGTCGATATACACACTAATAAGGTTAATGGGAACACCTTTCTTCACTCGTCCTATGGTAGCCACTCTCTCACCATAGCCAAGTTAAGACATTTAATTAGTTTAAGACATATTTATAAAAGTGGTAGCCACTTTAACCGTTAATTCTAGCAAAAAATTATGATAAAATCTAGTTAATCACCACCCATAAACATGACGAAAGTATGAAAAATGACAAATTTTATGCTACATCCATAGTTTTAAAAATACTTGAGCAACTAACACATGGCACTATAAATTGGAATCACATAGTGCTATATAAAGTGGCATTTACCATGATAACATGAAATTGCACTTCATAGAATTTGATGGATCAAACACAAACATTTCCCTTGTTTAGATGAACAATCTCAAATTTGGAAATTTCGAGATTTGAAATTTTTTCGTTGATTCAAATCTTAAACAACAGTTTTGGGCCCAAAATGGAACAAAAGAGAACAATTTGTTGTTCCAAAGAGTACAAGCCATTGATATATTTATTAAAGTAGAGGAGAGATGCATGATAGACTGGGTGAACTAAAGGGTTTGGAAGGAAAACCCTAGCAACGGTGTCGCTTAGGGTTCCTTGATTCAGGTCGATGGAATCAACATGGGAGATGGAATCACAGTTTGGGATTGTAGTATGAGCAGGATGGACGGTTACATACCTTTTGTTGATTACTCTGAGGATCTCTTGTTAGAGTCAGAGATCTTCTCAAACCTATCGATCAACCATCACATACATTAGACACTTGATGAGGGAGATTCACATGGGTTAAGGTGTGACCCGAGGCCCCCTTATTAGATGGATGTCAGGATCTCTTTCCTCGTACTTTCCATGCAAATTTTTTAGCTACAATCAATAAGGATAAGGTTCATGTGGAGTTAAGTTAGCGAATTAACTTGGGTGATTCAAGTAAGGCTCTAACGTCACATGATTTGGTATAGAACAAGGTGGTAAAGTCGAAGTAGCATTCATTATGCCATGAAAATCCTATAGATGGGGTCAATCACTCTGTTAAATCGCCTTCCTTAGTGCAAAGAGAAGGAGCTGGTATGGCAAGCCAGAAGGGCTCTGATAAGAAACAAAAGAAAACTATCAAATTGCAGTGTGGAAATGTGGCACTTATTGTAGGGGATGATTTAAAAGTCACATAAATTACAGAGTTGGAAGGTCGTGCTATAGTCGGTAAGTTTGTGGTTAAAAGGATGGAAGTTAAAACTATTACTACCTGGATGGAAAAGGAATGGACTTTGCTATTGGGATACAACCCTATCTGTCACCTTCTCTCATGTGGTTGTATAGGGGTAATTTTCACGTCAAAGGTAGATGAAAAGGTTATTTTAGCTAGATAGTGGTATTGGAACCGTCACTTGTATTTCTCCAAGCTATGGCATCCATTATTCAATGCCAGGGAGGAGTGTATCTCCCATTTTCCAATTTGGATCAAACTTCCAAATTTGCCCCTTGATTTTTGGTTAAAAGAGGGCTATAAAGGTATTGGTGAGGTTATAGGTTCATATATTACTACTGATAAGCGCTACAAGTCTTCAAGATACCGGTTCTTGGCTGAAATTGTTGTTGATATTGATCCAAAAATTGGATTATTTGAGTCCCTGAATATAGGAATGGATGAAAGAGTTTATACTCAACAACTTGATTATTTGGATGCGGCAATTCATTCTTCTCGTTGTCATCACGTCGACCACTTGCATGTTGAATGTGATTTGAGTTTTCAGAGGTCGGGTCATCTTGGGGACCATGTAGGTTTGGTGGATCTACTGGTCAATCTTACAACAAGCTCAAAGGAGAATAATCCTTTCAAGGTGGCCTATTTCACTTCGGGTGGTTTTATGAGCAGGATCTTGAAGGCAATTAAGGATGACTCCCTAACAAAATCTCAGGAATAAATTCTTGTGGGAACATCCAAGCAGATTGAGTCGGGTGTTGATCTGGAATTTGTATTGGATACGTTGATCGGTCATCTAGGACTTTCTTCTCCTTAGTGTAGAAATTTGGAAGTTAATTTGGATTCATACATACTTGATGCATAGGTTACTAGTAAGTCAAATTCAAGATTACTTGTTTCCCCTATAAGAAATTATTCTACTTTGGGTAATAATTTGATAGAGGGGAAGGGGGTGGCATATAATTCTATATCAATAAGGGAATAGTCCTTTCCATTCGATTTTGTGAGGATGACTATGGAAGGGGGTACTTTTGATCCTACACATGAGTCTAGTTAGATTTCTAAGGAATCCCCTTCCTATCTCGATGTCATATTCATGCTCCCATTCCATTTCTCCTAGAAGAGAGT
The DNA here is from genome assembly GCA_009831015.1 of Picea engelmannii. Lineage (NCBI taxonomy): Eukaryota > Viridiplantae > Streptophyta > Pinopsida > Pinales > Pinaceae > Picea > Picea engelmannii. Next base: position 330,401 of record ML799043.1, on the reverse strand, counting down.
CATATCTACTTCGTTCTCATGGTCAAGGATGTTTTTTATCTGGGGGTTTAGGTCTGGATGGAAATAAAGAGTTGACTCATTCAGAAGTTGGTCGTAAGTCGTCCATGAAACATGCACATGAGTGTGCATCAAGAGAAGTGTTCCAAGGGAAGAAAAACTTATTATCGGGGTCCTTACAATAGGGGTGACCTCAATAAAGGTTTACCAATGATTATTATGTCTGTCAATATTTGTGGCTTAGAAGGGAAATCCAAAAAACTATCCCTCCATAGTTTGTGTCATTCATCTAGACTAGATATTCTTCTCATTCATGAATATATGGGGTGTTTTGATTCCTTTGTGTTTGATCTTGGAAGATGCTTCCCTGGATGGAATTTTATTGGAATTAACCCTTCCAGCCTCTCTGGTGGCCTTATAACTGGTATGTCTCCAAAGGTTAGACTTGCTAATTATTTTTCCATTGATTATGGAATGTTCAAAAAGATATTTTGCAATGAATTAAATCATTAGCTTAAATTTCTCAATGTATACAGACCTTATGTTGGGAAGGTAGAGTTCTAGGACAAATTGTTTGGTTCCAACTTTATTTTTTATGACAGTATCATTATTGGAGGAAACTTAAACTTCAGGGTAAATAAGGATGAAGTCTGAGGTAAGATGGGCCATGAGGAAAAAATTTCAACCTACTTTGTTGATAATATGGAAACCAAGAAATTGGTTGATGTGGAACCAAACTTGAAGAGGTTGAAGTTGTATAATAATAGTAGCGGGTATGAAGGTATTCACAAAAGACAAGATATAATTTTAGTTCAAGAAATTTTGATACAAGAGGTTGGCGACTATTGGTCCTAGGTGGGGTCAATTCAATGTTTTGATCATTGGCCTATATTCCTGGAACTAGGGTGGTCGGAGGGGAAACCAAGTTCGTCCTTTAAATATAATTTGTTGGACAGTTGGCTTAGATAGTTGGTTGTCATTGATTTCAAACATTGGAGAGTGATCTCGGATATTGATGTCAACCCTTGAAGAAGTCTGACAACATATTCTGGTAGCCCCAACAGTGTGGTTTTGGTACTGGAAGTTGAATGAGGATTATGGATAGAAAGGAAAGTGTAAATGCAGGCATGACCCTTATAATGGATATTAATTGTCGTGTTGTTTCTGGTGATATGTGGAATGTCGTGTGGCTCCTCACGGTTAGGGATATATGGCCTTGTAAAGTTGGAAGCCCCGAAGAGTGGTCAAGAAGCCCCTAGTTGGTTATAAGTATTTAATGAAAGGGTAATTTGGTTGTAAAAAGAAAGTTCAAGAATCCCTAAAGTTAAAGAAATGGGTCCTAAATTTAAGGAAAGTGGTCCCAAAGTTAAGGAAATATATTACTTAGAAAAAGTATGAATACACCTCATGAAGTCTCTCATAAGGACATTACAAATACACACAAGTTCATTGAATATATATCTAATTGATAAAGTGATTATTATTTGAGGTAACCAAGGATATCTAAAGCATTTTTCATAGGGAATATGAAGCAAATAAGGGTGAAATTTGAAGGGAGGATTAAATCTTGTGAGGATGTGTTCTAAGGTATGTTATTTACAGGTCATCTTATTCGCTATAAAGTTTTTTCTAGAACGATTCAGATAGTGAAATATGGAGGATATTGATACAACATATCAAGGTACCTACGGTGTAAATTTCCTCTTCTGGGTCGTTTTATTTTGGGAGATACACTATGTGGAAGATAAGGTTTTTGGCCAATCCTAGAACTAGTCTCAAACAGGTATTCCAAGTAAAATTGTCATAAATTATTCATAGAAGATCGAAATTCAGTGTGACCAAATTCATTGGATATATTATAGGTCTTAGTATGTTTTTTTCAATTTTCATATCCAGATATCAAGTATTCCACACGGGGAATTCTCTACAAGTTCGCTCTCTAGAATAAGCCAGAATTCAGCAAGGTCTACCATTTTTTCTATAACTCCTTTTTGGGGGTGTTCCAAGAAGTGAAAAATGGGGGAATTGTAGAGAAGATATTGAGTCATATTGAGTACAATTTTCAAACATTTATTCATTACAGGTATGGATTTATGCTTTTTTAAATTTAGGGTTTGTGACTAATCAAAAACTACTCCCGTGGGACTAAGGTAATGTTTGATGAAGATGATATATTCTTGTTTCTAAAGTTTAGGAAGGTTTGTAGGTATGTTACAGAGTTACATGTATGTTTATATGCATGTTTTGATAGTTACATGTCAATGATGTTATTGTGTATGACATGATTGAGACATATCATGAGTGTTATTATATACGGTTGAGGCACATGGTTTGAGAAACATGTTGGATATTGGGCACATTGTTTGAGATACAATTTTGGTATATGTATGACGTACTTGTTGGTGATCTATATACATCCTTGGTACACATTTGGCGCATATTCTTGGTATATAGTTGATGCACATTTCACGGTACATTGTATATGTTGAATGTTGATGTACATGGTTGGTACATGGTATGGTGTTGATATACATAGTTGATTTATATGGTTGGTACATGTTTCATGGTACATATTGATGCATGGTACAGGTTTGGTACATGGTATGGTACAAGCACATATATTTTGATGGTATGTTTGTGATCTTGGTGCATTCTTGGTAGAGGCATGTGTTGTTGATGTTGAGCATATGGTTTTAGATATGATATTGGTGATCTTGGCATGAGTTTCATGTGGATGGGAGTGGATCTGGTTTTTCATATGAGACAATGGCAGGTTAGACAGGTTGATGTGACAATGACAATGCCAATGATAGTGACAGTGGTAATGACAGAGTTTGTGGTAGTGACAGTGGAAGAGTCCATGAAATTTGGTCTACATTTATATTTCGGGGAAAAAATATGGGGAAAGGAAATGGGGTTGTATCCTCCTTCCGGTTGGAGCCGAAGAATTGGGGAGTTGGATCTTCCTCGAAGTTGGAGCCTGAGGAATAGGTTCTTGGATCCAACTTCTAGTTGGAGCTGGAGAACTCAGGTGGTTTTATCCTCCTTCTGGTTGGAGCCAGATAATTCAGGGAGTTGGAGCTTCCTTCAGTTTGGAGTTGAAGAACTAGGTGGTTGGAGCCAACTTCCCGTTGGCGCTAAAAAAATTAGGGGGTTTTATCCTCCTTCTGGTTGGAGCCATAGAATTTAGGGATTTGTAGCTTATTTCAGATTGGAGCCTGAGAATAGTGGGTTGGAGCCTCCTTCCAGTTGCAACTGGAGAATTTGGAAGTTGGTGCTTCCTATGAATTAATTCTTGACATATATAAGAAAACATTCCATGGTTTTCTACCATTTGGGTTTGCACGTAAAAACATGTGATTGTGTTCTTGATGTGATGTTAATGTGATGTTGCTTATGTTTACATGTTTATGATATATATATTGGATTCATTCATAGATTATACATTGATGATAAATTGTTGAACACCATTGGTAAAAGTTAAAGAATACATATTGTGGTTAAAAGTGGTATAATTGCTCATTATTGATTCACCCCCCCTCTCAGTAATCCAACAATTGGTATCGGAGTGCGTTCCTTCAAGAGACAGTTTAACCACTGGAAGGAGATCATGGAATATAATGAGAATGAAGTACCATTGTTTAATGGTCATAATGGTCTAGAGTATGAGATGGAGAGCATAAGGATGAGAACTGTTTTAAAGGCACAAATATATGATATTTGGTATTCAGTTGTCACAGGATATAATTCTACCAAGAAAGAAAATACTGAAACCAAGAAGGAATTTAATAAGAATAAAAAAACAACAATGGATTTCATCTGGGAAGGATTACTTGATCTGGTAAGAGAAAAGGTTGGAAAGTGTTCATTAGCTAAACATTTTTGGGATAAACTACATCATATATTTTTTTATCCCATCAAAGATTTAAAGTTTGCTAAATAAGATACAGGTACAAAATAGGAAGAAAGATGCTCATCATGCCAGACAAATTCAAAAGAAGGAGAGTGTGAAGTGACAGAATCCAACAGAGGTGAGTTATTTTGCTTTAATTGTGAAGAGCATAGTCATCTTGAAATTGAATGCCCTTACTTGAAGATTGAAAATGATGAAATACAGGACACTACTGATATTGAAAATGCATACCTGGTTAGTGATTTAGATGAACTAAAGAAACAAAGAGAATAAAATAACCCACTCAAGATAGAATTGATGAAGCAAAAGGAAAGTGTTCGAAGTTTCAAAGAATCACAACAAGTTATCGAGAACTTAAGAGCTCAGCTAGAATAAGCTAGAAAGATTGAAGAAAATCTTGAAGGTCATAAGAAGTGTTTGGAAGCCAACTTAGCAACACAGAAGGAAGAAGTCAAAAACAGAGAGAATATATTGAAATATCATTTCAAGGAAAGAACTAACAATTTAAACCATCTTCAGGCAGAGTTTGGTCAAGAAGAGAGAAGACTTGAAGAAGAAATCATTACATTGAATATCCAACTTGAAGAAGAAAAGATAATAGAAGACGTCATGAATTATTAGATGATGAAGAAAGAAAAAGAGGTAGAGAATATTGAAGAAGAAGTTGTGATGTTAAGAGAAAAAGTTTTCAAGCTCAACATGAATGTTGAAGAGAAAGAAACATTCACATCTACAATTGAAGAGAATCCCTCCAAGTTTCCAGAAAGGAAGAATGAGAGAAGCCAAAGACTTATGCATAATTCATTAAAGGTTCAATAAAGAAGGGAAAATGCAATCCCTTGAAAAAGAACATTCTAGAAATGCAAAAGACTTGAGAAGAAGACTACAAAAGAAGATCCTCCACGTTCAAGCTGCAATGAAGCCTCAATCATGATCATGATAATCCAAGGTAATAATTCAGAAGGACTACACCACAAAGAAGATAATTCACTCCCATATATGGAAATTTATTTTATGGTAATTGTTTTTATTGTACTAACTTTGGACATAAAGTTGCAGATTGCAGATCTTATGGAAGAAATGTTCAAGAAAGAATTGCTTATGTGGCCCCTCATAACATTGAATGTTACAATTCTGCAAATATTGTCATATAGCTCAGAATTGTAGAAGCGTGACAATGTCATCCATGAAGAATTTTTTTTTATCCAATACACTAAGATTTGGAAAATAAAAGAACAAGAATAAGAGCAAGTGAAAGAAGAACATGTGAATAAAGACAAGGTCCTAAAGATCACAGGATTTACAGTATTACTAGAAAGAAAATAAGAATAGGTTCAAGAGAATTTACTTTCAGGAATTGTAGTGTGAGATCAATCCACAGACAGAAAGGAAGAAGTCATAGTTCAAAGATATGATGAGTCTAGAGACGAAGATAAAGATGACTCCACGTCAAAGAAGGTATTTTTTTTAGCCATCCATCTTGGAGATTCCCAACAAATATGAATGTTTAACATGGGGAGTGTAACATCCAATTCTACTGCGCACATTTTATACTCACTTTTTCATTGACGACACTTGCGAGCAAGTGATCCGATTATGATACATTATGATTATGCTTTAGTTATGAGTTATGTTATGATGTCATTGTGATTATATGATAATTTATAGATGTATATATATGTATCAATAGGTATTATTGATGAGTTTCCCTGAGTGTGTAGGGTACATGACATATTTATGATGTTGATGGAATCAACAAACTTCCTTGGACTCTAGATTGAGTGAGAGAGTGGATTTGTAATTGGGTTGAGTATTTGATTTACACGCATGTGATTTGTATGATGATTTCATTATGGATGTTATGTATATGGGTTATTGACAATGTTCTTGTGAGTGGATGTAGGATTGGCGATGCTTTATAATCTGAATCACATAAGGAGTAAAAGGGCCATGCACAGAACCCAGGCAATTGAGGGAGAGGTGTGGCAGTGTCCCTGTCACATCCTACTAACACTCACGCTATGACCTGAACTATAGGTTAACAATTACGTAGTTCGAGAGGTTCACGATGGCATGAGGGTAGACTGAGACAGTCGCTCACGAAGAAATCTAAGGGGCGTGAAATAAAGAAGAATCATTATTCCTTAGAATCCCTTAGTCTCTCACAAGGTCGACCAAGTGGAGTGTTGACTCCAAGGTATGAAAAACTTCCAAAACTAGTCAAATAAAATCTAGATGACCTAGAAAACATAATAAAATATTTAGACCTTGTTAGAACAAAGTATTAATTAATCAGTAATTTATAAAATAAGAAATCTAAGCCTAAGTCTAAGTCTAAGTCTAAATAAAGGAATAAATAAAATATTAAACAAGTTAATGGATTTGTGATAATTTCAAAGTCTAAGAAAGGAGGGATTTAGAATTAAGAGTTAGGTAGATGCACATGTGTGAATGAAAATAATAAAATGGATGTATAAATAAAAAGAAATTAAAACATGAGAGAATAGGTTGTCCACATAGAGGAGCATATTTAGTCAATCTACCACTAATACTAACTAAAAGAAAACTCCTAATCCAAATCAAACTGAAATCTACTTAGGAGACATAAATTAAATGAGGGATTGGGGAACCAAGGGACAACTACGAGAAAAAAATAGGAACACATTGAGGAATGTGAGGGAAAATGCCTAAATACATAAAATAAAAAGGGAAGTAACATGTGCAAATTGGGGAGAGTGTGAGAGATGTAGTGGGTGAATAATCCTCTAATTTAATTATAAAAATTTAAATAATTGTGCATGAGGACATGTGTCAATGGAAAATTATCTATAAAAGATTTGAGAGAAATGGAGAAGGGGGTTGAACTTGTTAGTACTGTTATGCTGCCAAAATGTTTCTACACTAAGTTTAACTTGTGAGAGTTGGGATTTCAAAACTTGGAAAGAGTGCAAGATCTTCCTTGCGAGACAAGTTTTGAGTGCTATTGAATTTTTTGGTTTTGTGTGGGGCCCCTTTGTGGCTTGGGGGATAAGAGAGAAGAAGAGTACCCCTAGCATTGGATGTGATGTACCTGTGACATCGTGTGAGTTAGTAAGAAAAAAGGACATTTTACGAGTTTTAGTCGAAGATCAAGAACAACTACCATCATTCTTCATGCTAGTTTCAACATCTATAATCTCATCACGAGGTTTGATAGTGATCATTCGTTATTGTAAATCATTTAAGTAGTCATCTATATAGTAGATATCTGTACTAAATGATTCATTTGTTACGATTGAATAATATAGGAAATACATGTGAATTGATGTCAATTCATAGGAAATATATGCAACATATTCATGATTCAATTACCGTTTATTCTGGTGGCATTGAAATTTTCAGATCCAAGAAATTCGTTGTAAATTTATAGGAAGAATGCGAACATAATTATGATTAAAATTACCATTTAGTTGTTGTAAAGATGTTATCAGATCCAAGACTAGATATTTTGAGCGAATTAATTTTATTTCTTTTCTAAAAAAATGTGGGAATGATTTCTTAAACGATAGCTCTTGCATGTCAAAATAATTGTAAATGGATTGGGATATTATGTAGATACAACATAATTGTTATTACTCTGTTAAGGGAACCTGTGATATTGTTTTAACGACTTGAAGTTTGTAAGGTCACTTAATTACAGAGTTAATTTATCTACAAGCTACCTTGAATTTCATCTTCATATATCATAGTATGATAATCACCATTCATGATCTTCTTAAACCTTTCTATATTTTGAATGATGATTTCGTGACCTATTATAATCAACATCGATATTTACCTTGTTAATAATAATTGATTAGATATAAATATATTTATTCATATGTATATTTATTATCTCAATCAAATAAGTTTACTTCTAAGAAAAGTAGAGGTGACTTCTAAGGCCTTGAATTGTAAATTTCCTTCATGCACTAAATAATTAAATTCTTAAATTAGATGCACAAGAGGCGACGCTGTGTTCAAGAGGAGAAGTAGATGGCAATTAATCCATAATGTTCATGAAATATTTTGTATTGGATCTAGTTTTGTTGGGTTGAAAAGAAATTTTGTTCGTGCAAGCGTTAGTGCCTATTTTGCTCGCGACTTTTATCTTTCCCTTCTATCTAATACTACTTTTAAGAGTTTATTTCATAAGTAAATTGATAAAAATGTTGAATCTAATTACCTATGCATATGTCAGTACCTCACTTAATTTGTATATAATAGATATATATAATTTATTTAGCTATATATATGAATTTTAAAATAAACAAAATATATATATATATATATATATATATATATATATATATATATATATATATATATATATATATATATATAGGGGTGAGTCCTTGGTTGGCTTGGTAAGAAACCAATGTAGTATTCCTTAATGTAACCTTTAAATTATTAAACTAATAAGTTATTACATCATTTTACTCTTTCATTTACACTACCCAATTGAGTAATGCAATTTAGAAATAAAGTAAGATGTAAGAAAGGTATGTATTCTTCTGATGCTCTCACATTACTGTAGTTTATTGTTGTTTTAATTAATGCCGATCCAAGGATTTATGTTGGATTAGAGTTATAGTTCATTATTGATCTTCTACTGGAATAATAGAATAGATCCAATCTCATATTGTAGTTCGATACAGTTCTTTTAGCTAGTGGGATGTTGATCTCTCATTTCTAAGGGTTTTACAATATCAAGTTTTAGGATAATATTTGATAAGTAGATTTTCAATTGAAGTTATTATATGGAGTCAATAACGATTCAAATTGTTCTAAGATTTGTATCAATGATTCTTTTGTGATGTGACAAAAAAAAAATTAGTCCGTACATTTTTGTGTTGTGAATGGAGGGTTGTTAAATATGGTATCAGAGCGGGTTCAACTCTGCGAAGACAGACCCAGTATGCCTTCCACTATGTTATTTAAAAATGATTAAAGATGTATAGCTAATGCAATTTGATTTGTTCATGACAGGTATCATGGTTAGAGGGCGCATGATGAGTAGATGACATGGTGTGGGGGGAAGTGGTATGCTTCCTCCAACAACATCCACGTAGGAGGGATTGGCTCCACTTGGGGAGGAGCACACTACTGAGCAGAAGCGGGTTTTTGTGGGGGATGTGGTAGGTATGACGAAATCCTTTCAGATGATGTCAGAGGCATTAATTAATCGCCTGGATCGAGGTGAGGGAAGAGCGTCTGTGACCAATGAAGGTTCACAGTCCACTCCAATAAGTAGTAGCAGTATACACAAAGAACTCAAGAAAGTGAATTTTCCTGAGATCTAGGGTGTCACGGATAACTTAGCCATCGAGGCATGGTTTGAGAACATGGTGATGTGCTTTGCACTTCGCGATTACACCACCAACATGAAAGTCTGCATGGTAGTATTTCGGTTGAAAGGGAGTGCTTTACTTTGGTGAAAGACACTCCTACCTCAACTAAGCATGGTCGTTGAAGACATGTCAAGGGAATTATTCGAGGAATGATTCCAGGAGAGGTACTTGTCGGATGAATTCATTGAGTGCTAGCTTAATGATTTCAATGCCTTACTATAGGGTAGTCATACGGTACCGAAGTATGAAGCCAAGTTCATGGAGATACTTAGATATGCTCCATATCTGAACACAGAGAAGTTAAAGTTCAACAAGTTTGTGTTCATCCTTAACTTCAACATTTGTGTGAAGGTGAGGATCCTAATGCCTCAGACGTTGCACAATGCAGTTCAGAAGTCCCTCATAGCTGAGGAAGAACTGAGTAGTGGGGGTCAGGGAAGGACTCCTTCTAGACAAACAAGATAGGTGACACTGGAATCACAACAACATCAGACACTAGCTAGACAGACTTTTGTGCACCATGATACAACCATAGGACCTCTATTATTGACACCGCAATGACAGACTCCTCAACAGAGGCTGCCCTAAAGAGAACCAAAATAGAAACACCAACATTGTTCGCAACAGTAGTAGCAATTTAGGCATGTTCAACAGAACAAACCAGGATCACAGACTCTTAGGCCAACACCTTCTACTTCTAGAACTAGGAACACTGGACTGAAGAATGGATGTTATACATGTGGAGAGCCACATTACCAGAGATATTGTCTTACTGAGAAGGCCCAAGTTTCCAGACCATCAGGACCTACTACAGTTGGGGACTTGGGAAAGGTCCATAGGATACATGCAATGGTGAACAACCGCAAAGATGAGCACTAGTCCACCATGCTCAAGATGTCAGGTATGATCGTTGATCAACCTTTTAGTATTTTGATAGATCCAGGAGCTACAAAAATATTTATTTATAGTGCAAAGCTTAAAATAATTAAGTTAAAGGCAGTCAATCAGGACGAGTTCAGATACATATGTTATCACATAAAGCTTTCAAAGGGTCGCAGGACAACCAAGTCCTTTGTTGCATAGAAATGTCCAAATGAAACATTCAAATCAGCTAATTTCAGACTTAAAATACAAGCAACGAGCGGGTTCATTTTTCAGCCGTCAGATCAACAAGATTAAGTCACGACCATCAGATCTCATCGGAGAGAAATAGACGGTGGGGAGTCATTGCGGGGATCGGGATGAAAATTAAAGTTTATGCAAGTTGTGAGCCCGCAATCGCTCAGGATCGTTTATCTTGCTAGATCAACATATCAATGGTGCATATTGATCCCACTATGAACGAGAATCTTCGCACTACGGGGATCAGAAAGGAAATTAAAGTGTATGTTAGTTGTGAGCCCGCAATCGCTCATGGCCATTGATCTTTCAGTAGGAGACACATGTCAGGTGATATCATACTCCAAGAGAAAGAAAGAACAAGTTGAGTGAGTAAAGGACTCTCAAAGCCCGAACTCCCGAAGTAAATCTCGGTCATCCAAAACAAGAGGCCACGTGTCACCAGATATCTCACTTCGTGAATTCAACACTTCGGAGAATTGCGCAAGCAAGCAAGAGAAAAAAATTTGAAGCCTGAACTCCCGAAGTAAATCTCGGCCATCCAAAACAAGAGGCCACACGTCACCAGATCTGTCACTTCGGAGAATTGGTCAAGAAAGCAGGAGAAAAAGGCCCAAAGCCTGAACTACCGAAGTAAATCTCGGTCGTCCAAAACAAGAGACTAGGCATCACTAGATCTCTCACTTCAGGAATTTGACACTTTGGAGAATTGCACGAACAAGCAAAAGAAAAATGCCCAAAGGCTGAACTCCTGAAGTAAATCTCAGCCATCCAAACCAAGAGGCCACACATCACCAGATCTCACACTTTGGGAATTCGACACTTCAGAGGATTATAGGAGCTATGCATTGAAAAGGCATGAAGCCCGAACTCCCGAAGTAATTGTGAGTTGTTTATCTTCGCAATAAGAAGCAGGGTCCATCCAATAGCAGCGCATAGAAAAAAAAGAGGGGCTTTCACAAATCGTAGATCTCGACCAGATCAACGATCACACTTCATTGCGGGGACATAACATGCGCAAACGATAAAATTCTTGAGCGGTCCTGCAATTGAAACTGCAGTATAGAGAAAGAGATACGTGGCAGAAGGTGGTGGATTGCGGGATAAAAATCAGTGTGAATCCCAACTGCCTTTGATGACCCTGCAATCAGATTCTTATATAGCGTCTAATCTAAGAGAAACCTGTGGCGAACCCCTAAGCATTCAGCCTCGTCCTGATCTCGAGGAAAAGAGCAGTTAATGAAAAAGGAGTCGTGGTTGAAACCTTGAATCACTCCCTAAATAGAAGGCATGGAGGGTATGGCCGTGGAGACAGAACTGTCATCCCGAGGTGCCCCTATGGACAAGTTTTCCTGCAGGCCCATGTTGAGCTGAGTTTGTGTTTGAGAAGTATATACATGCATAGTCTGACAGAAGAAGGCGCAGGTGAAAGGATTTGAATGGAATGGCCAGATCACACTGCTGGTAGTTGTGAACTGATCCAATTATAAATAGATCAGTTCAATATTTTGTAAATCTCATCAACTAGTTGAGCAGAGCTCCCTATTTTGTAATATTTGATAAAAGAGTTGTTCTTTGGTTTTATATGATACTTGAGACTTTCGCATTAATATAAGTCATCTTCTTTCATCATGTTCTGTAAACTGTACTGAAACACTCGGGCATGGAGGATCTATTCAAGGGTTGTAGTTGTATTGTAATGTAGGTTTGATTATAATGTTGTTGTGACCGGTTCTAGTACTTTCCCTTTGTTATATTATTTCCCCTTATGTTGAAATGCTTGTGCATGGAGGATCCAAACAAGTTGCTTTAGTTGTATGATAATGTAGGTTTGATTATTATGTTGCTGTGACATATTTGAGTGTCTGAAGCTTGAGTTTAAGAGTTCTCTTGAGCCTGAGTTTTTCTTCACCAAGATGCTTGAAAGTCAGATTCTGATCGTAGAATTTTCCACCTTTCTCACTAAGTCTTCCTTCTGCTAGCCTTTAAACTCAAATCACTGACTGAAGTTAATGAGGAACTCATTTCCCTATGCATTGCTTGTCCATTTTTTGTTTTAAATCATTCTTGTATTGAGTTTTGTCCATTTAACCTCCACTCATAAAACCAACATCCACCAAACATTCTAATGGGTACTGGGATTATCCTCTCATAGTTTGAGGGTGACTCTCAATGCTAAGATTCATGGTGTCGTTGCCAGGGACGAAGGTGAATGTATCTTCCCTAGAAGAACGACAACTAAGAGATCCAGTTTTAGATGGCGAACTGAAGCTGGACACATTATTCAGACTGCATATCATTCACCTGGCAACTCCATGGTTAAATAATCCAGTGGTGAATCCACATTTTTAAGAAGTCATATTTTCAGAGAGAAGCCATTTTGGCTTGGAGGTTTTCTCCTTTTAATTTCTCTTATGTTCCTGATTTTCCAAATGTTGTTCCTACTATGAATGAGTGGGGTGATTTTTTGCTTAGATTTAGAGAACATAGAGATGAAAACCCTGTAGAGCATCTTCTTGAGTTTCATGAACTCATGCATCAGTGGGGAATACATCATGAGGATGTATTAATGAATATTTTCATGTACTCATTAGAGGGAGATACTCATGAGTGGTATTGATCCTTTCCCCCTACTAGCATCTCCTCCCTGGAAGATTTTCATGCAACTTTCAATATTCATTTTCAAAAGTTTTATTCCTCTCAATTAATTTGTCATAGTTGTTGTGAGTAATATAAAGATTGTGTTAGCCCCCGGGGGGAAGCTCAATTGGCAAGTGCGGTGATATGAAGTGTTATGTACGATGAGGTTCCAAGTTCAAATCCCCCTGACTTACCCGTGCCTGCGGAAGGGGCATACGTATGGCACCTGGAGGTTATAGTGGTAGCGGTCGGAATCGACCCCGTGTCACGCGAGTACGAGATCGGCCTAGTTGTCGATTCCGCCAGTCATAAAAATAAATAAATATATATATATATATATATATATATATATATATATATAAAGATTGTGTTCAGGATATAGCTGATTCTTATGAAGGTTGTGAGGATAAATAAGATGTCGTGGATGAGGAATCAATTTTTTCTCTTCCCTGCTCATCTGCATCTGATGAAAACTGTATTCGTTGTATCGGTAAGGAAAGTGTAGAAATTGAGTCTATTCTGGAAGTCAATATTCTTTGTAGTCTGGTCTCTAAAAAGCCTAGATATGAGAAACCTATTTTTTACTCATATGATGATGATAAGATATTGCTTCCTGGGCAACTTGTGTTTAAAAATGAAGAACAGTTTTCTCATGTTGCGCAGAAGATACCTCTTGGTAGTTCATTCAAGGCTCCTCCTTTATTTGATCATTATGGAGACAATGATGAAGATGCTGACGTGTTTTTTTAAGAAAAAGGCATTAGAATCCAACCTTCTAATGAAAGTAAAAGATTTATCCAAGAGTAACATGATAAAGATAAAGAGCCATCCATTGATATACATGAGGATATTTCTTGCCATCAGCTAGCAGATGTTATCAGGGCAAAAAATGGAGAAGTGGATCAACAACATGCATCATGCTTTCACTCACCTGTGCTTTGCACATACATTCATCTAGATGTGATAAGTTGTAAAGCAGAGAAGGCTTTATGTTACCAACCCAGTAGGTTTTATCACCTATTTTATGACACTTTAGGGGAATACATGGAGTTTCATTTCCTCAATGTATTGGAGCCTCCAAGCCTTATCTTACCTTAATCATTAGGAGGAAATCTAAAGAATGTAATCAATTTGTTGTCAAAGTTTCATTGTCCCTTACTGACTAGTGACAGAGTAAATAAGTTTTCAATTAGGAAGTTATTTGAATGGCTCTAGTGGAAGTTTGTTTTCACCTAATGGATTGGAAAAAGTCAGTTAGTCTAGGATTGTACATAAATAATATCCTTATGGATCATGTGTGTTTGTTTTCATTTTTGTAAGTAGAGTAGTGTACATGTCAACATGTTTCCCTCGACAAGATGTATTTGAGCTCGACTCCACAACCCAACAACTAAGGAACTGAAACTGCTTGTTCGTGGCAGCTCATAGCGAGCATGCCAACCCCCGTGGAGCCAATGTTATCACATAAAGCTCTCAAAGGGTCGTAGGAAGACCAAGTCCTTTGTTTCACAAAAACTTCCAAATGCAACATTCAAAGCAACCCATTTCGGGCTAAAAATACAAGCAGTGAGCAGGTTCATTTTCCAACAGTCAGATTAGCAAGATTAAGTCACGACCGTCAGATATCATCGAAGGGAAATCGACGGTGGGGAGTCATTACAGGGATCAGGATGAAAATTAAAGTTTCTGCATGTTGTGATCCCACAATCGCTCAAGATCATTGATATTTCTAGATCAACAGATCAAAGATGCATATTGATCCCGCTATGAACGAGCATCTTCGTACTGCAGGGATTAGAAAGGAAATTAAAGTGTTTGTTAGTTGTGAGCCCATAATTGCTCGTGGCCATTGATCTTTCAGTAGTAGACACATGTCAGGAAATCTCGTACTTTGGGAGAAAGAAAGCAAAAGTTGAGTGAGTAAAGGACTCCCGAAGGCCTAAAGCCCGAACTCCCGAAGTAAATCTTGGTCATCCAAAACAATAGGCCATGCATCACCAGATATCTCACTTTGGGAATTCGACACTTCAAAGAATTGTGCAAACAAGGAGGAGAAAAAGGCCTGAAGCCCGAAATCTCAAAGTAAATTTCGGTCCTCCAAAACAAGAGGGGACGTGTCACCAGATCTCTCACTTCAGGAATTTGACACTTCGAAGGATTGTAAGATATATGAATTGAAAAGGCCTGAAGCCCGAACTCACGAAGTAATTGTGAGTCATTGATCTTCACAGCAAGAAGCAGGGTCCATTCAAGAGTGGCGTGTGGCAACAAAAGCGGGGATTTCCCAGATAACAGATCACGACCATATCGATGACCATGCTTCATTGTAAGGACGCAAAATGTTCAAACAATAAAATTCTTGAGCGGTCTCGCAATCGAAAATGTGGTATAGAAAAAGAGATACATGGTAGAAGGTGGTGGATTGCGGGATCAAAAGCAGTGTGAATCCAAACCTCCTTTGACGACCTCGCATTCACATGCTTATATAGCGTCTAATCCAAGAGCAGTGCATGGAGGCCCCCTAGCCATTGAGCCTCGTCCCGATCCCGAGGAAAAGAACAATTAAGGAAAAAGGAGTGGTGGTTGAAACCTCGACTCACTCCATAAATAGAATTCATGGAGGTTCTGGTCGTGGAGACAGAACTTTCATCCTGAGGTACCCCTATGGATGGTTTTTCCTATAGGCCCATGCTGAGATGAGTTTTCATCTAACGGGAAGATACATGCACAGTCTAACAGAAGAAGGCGTAGATGAAAAGATTTGAATGGAATGGCCATATCACACTCCTGGGAGTTGTGAACTGATTTGATTATAAATAGACTAGTTCAATATGTTGTAAAGCTCATCAACTGGTTGAGAAGAGCTCCCTATTTTTTAATATTTTATAACAGAGTTGTTCTATGGTAATATGATACTTGAGACTTTCGGGTTAATAGAAGTGAGCTTGTTTCATCGTCTCGTGTAAACTGTACTGAAACACTCGGGCATGAAAGATGTAGTCAAGGGTTGTAGCTGTATTGTAATGTAGTTTTGATTATAATGTTGTTGTGACCTATTCGAGTACTTTCCCTTTGTTATCTTATTTCCCATTATGTTGAAATTCTCATGTATGGAGGATCTAGACGAGTTGTTGTAGGCGTATGATAATGAAGGTTTGATTATTACGTTGCTGTGACATATTTCAGTGTCTAAAACTTGAGTTCAAGAGTGCTCTTGAGCTTAAGTTTTTCTTCACCAAGCTGCTTGAAAGCCGGATGCCCATGGTAGAATTTTCCACCTTTCTCACTAAGTCTTCCTTTTGGTAACCTTTAAGCTCAAACCACTGACTGAAGTTAATGAGGACCTCATTTCCCTATGCATTGCTTGTCCAGTTTCTGTGTTAAATCATTCTTGTACTGAGTTTTGTCCAGTTAACCCTCACTCATAAAACCAACATCCACCAAAGATTTTGATGGGTACTGGGCTTATCCTCTCGCAGTCTGAGGGTGACTCTCAATGCTAACATTCATGGCACCATTGTCAGGGACAGAAGTGAAGATATATTCCCTGGGAGAACGACAACTAAGAGATCCAGTTTTAGATGGTGAACTGAAGATGGACACATTATTCAGACTGCATATCATTCACCTGACGACTCCATGGTTAAAGAATCTAGTGGCGACTCCACATTATTAAGAAGTCATATTTTTAGATGGAATCCATTTTGGCTCAGAGGTTTTCTCCTTTTAATTTCTCTTATGTTCATGATTTTCCAAATGTTGTTGCTACTATGGATGAGTGGGGTGATTTTTTCCCCAGATTTAGATAACATAGAGATGACAACCCTGCAGAGCATATGATTGATTTTCATGAACTCATGCATTAGTGGGGAATACATCATGAAGATTTATTAATGACTATGTTCATGTACTCATTAGAGGGAGATGCTCGTGAGTGGTATTGATCCTGTCCCCCTGCTAGCATCTCCTCCCTGGAAGAGTTTCATGCATCTTTCAATATTCATTGTCAAAAGTTTTATTCCTCTGAGTTAATTTGTGATAGAAGTTGTGAGTAATATAAAGACTGTGTTTAGGATGTATCTTATTTTTATGAAGGATGTGAGGATAAAGAAGATGTCGTGGATGAGGAATCACTTTTTTCTCTTCCCTGCTCATTTGCATCTAATGAAAACTGTATTTTTTGTCTCCGTAAGGAAAGTGTAGAAACCTATTTTTGACTCATATGATGATGATAAGATATTGCTTCCTGGGAAACCTGTGTTTAAAAATGAAGAACAATTTTCTCATGTTGGGCAGAAGATAGATCTTGGTAGTTCATTCAAGGCTCCTCCTTTATTTGATCATTATGGAGACAATGATGAAGATGCGGAGGTGTTTTTTGAATAAAAAGGCATTAACATCCAGTCTTCTAATGAAATTGAAAGATTTTACCAAGAGCAACATGATAAAGATAAAGAGCCATCCATTGATATACATGAGGATATTTCTTGCCATCGGCTAGAAGATGTTATTAGAGAAGACAAAGGAGAAGTGGATCAGTACCCTGCATTAGCCTTTCACTCACATGTTCTTGCCACAGACATTCATCCATATGTGAGCAGCTGTAAAGAAGGCATGCATTATGTTACCAACCCAGTAGGTTTTATCACCTATTTTATGACCCTATAGGGGAATACATAGAGTTGCAATTCCTCAATGTATTGGAGCCTCCAAGACTTATCTTACCTTCATAATTAGGAGGAAATCTGAAGAATGTAATCAATTTGTTGTCACAGTTTCATTGTCCCTTGCTGACCAATGACAGAGTAAATAAGTTTTCAATTAGGAAGTTATTTGAATGGCTCTGGTGGAAGTTTGTTTTCACCTAGCGCATTGTAAAAATTCAGTTAGTCTAGGATTGTACATAAATAAGCTCCTTATAGAGCATGTGTGTTTGTTTTCTTTTTTGTAAGTAGAGTAGTGTACATGTCACCCTGTTTCTCTCAGCAATATGTATTTGAGCTCGACTCCACAACCCAAAAGCTAAGGCAATGGAACTTCTTGTTCTTGGCAGCTCACAGGGAGCATGCCATCCCTCGTGGAGCCAATTTTACTACATAAAGATGTCAAAGTGTTGCGGGACAACCAACTCCTTTGTTGCACAAAAACGTCCAAATACAACATTCAAAGCAACCCATTTCGGGCTTAAAATACAAGAAGCGGGTAGGTTCATTTTTCAGCCATCAGGTCAGCAAGATTAAGTCATGACCATCAGATATCATAGGAGAGAAATTGATGGTGGGGAGTCATTGTGGGGATCAAGATGAAAATTAAAGTTTATGCAAGTTGTGAGCCCACAATTGCTCAGGATGGTTGATCTTGCTATATCAATAGATCAATGGTGCATATTGATCCCGCTATGAACGAGCATCTTCACACTGTGGGGATTGGAAAGGAAATTAAAGTGTATTCTAGTTGTGAGCCTGCAATCGCTCATGGCCATTGATATTTCAGCAGGAGACACATGATGTCAGGCAATCTCGTACTCCGGGAGAAACCAAGAAGAATTTGAGTGAGTAAAGGACTCCCGAAGGCCTGAAGCCCGAACTCCCGAAGTAAATCTCAGTCGTCCAAAAAAAGAGGCCACACGTCACCAGATGTCTCACTTTGAGAATTCGACACTTCAGAGAATTGCATGAGAAAGAAGGAGAAAAAGGTTCGAAGCCCGAACTCCCAAAGTAAATCTCGATCGTCCAAAACAAGAGGCCACGCATCACCAGATCTCTCACTTTAGGAATTTAGCACTTCGAATAATTGCACAAGCAAGCATGAGAAAAATGTATGAAGCCTGAACTCCCGAAGTAAATCTTGGTCATCCAAAACAAGAGGCCACGTGTCACCAGATTTCTCACTTCGGGAATTTGGCACTTCAGAGAATTGCGCGAACAAGAAAAAGTAAAAGGCCCAAATTCCGAACTCCTGAAGTAAATATCGGTCATCCAAAACAAGAGGCCACATGTCACCAAATCTCACACTTAGGGAATTCGATACTTTAGAGGATTGTAAGAGCTATGTATTGAAAAGGCTCGAAGATCGAACTCTCGAAGTAACTGTGAGCCATTGATATTTGCAGCAGGAAGCAGGGTCCATCCAAGAGAGATGCATGGCAACAACAGAGGGGCTTTCCCAGATTGCATATCGCGACCATATCGACGACCATGCTTCATTGCGGGGACGTAATATGCTCAAACATGGCCTCGTTTCCGGGACCCATTCTTTATTTTCACCATAGTGATGTTCAAGGGGGCTGTTGGAGTTACTTCACACACACCTAGGATTTATTTTTCCTTGTTTATTATTCATAATTAGTCATTATCCAGTCTCCTATATTTTAGGGGAGAATATTCCACTTGGAGAATATTCTCTTTCAGTTGACACTTTAGTTTGACTAGTTGAGTTGAGTTTAGATGTTGCATTGGTTTTATCAGCCTGGAACATTGGGATCATGAACATGCTAATTAGACCTTGACTTGGGATCATCACCAAACTGGTGCATTAGGCTTGATTCCCTGAGTTAACTCCTCACTGTTCTCTATTTAGTCAGTTAATTGAAGACTAGTTGACTAGTTAACTCAATTAGGTGGCAATTCACTCCCATAACTGTCTGAGAGACTAGAATAGGTGGCAGTTCACTCCCGTAACTATCGGTGTGTGTCCATATCACTCTAGACCACCACTATGGTGCATTGGTTATCCTCCAGTGCGAACACATTGAGTTATACAGAGTATATCATGTGTAAATTATTCATTATTCACAATGGTTAATGCTAATTCTTTCATTATTTCCCTCCTTCTTCTTCTTTCTTCAACACATTTACATGGTATCAGATCCGACGGACTGCTAAGAAAAATCTACACCAAATTTTTAGCAGATACAAAAGATTGAAGACAACGAAAAGATGGAGTTCCAAAAACAATTCATTCTTACAGCTTACAACTATTTTGCATGGAAGGAGAAAATAACCATAAATATACGATATATAGGGTTGTATATGTTAACCTTGAATACAGATACAGAACCAACATCATCCATAGAAAAATCCAAGTACTTAAATCGCATGGATGAGGCACTTGGAACAATTTGCAGTCTTATTTCTCTCGATCTCCTTTTTCATATATCTTCCTGTAAGACTCTCAATGAATCATGGACCACCTTGGAAGGGATCTTTGGGAAAAAGGATGAGATGAGGGGACACATGTTGGAGTTGGAGCTCCTCACATTGGATCCAAAAAGATTCGAGAATATCCAAGATTTCTTTAAAAAATTGAAGGATTTACTGTCGCAACTCAAAGCTTGCAGGGTTGATAAATCAAAGGAGGAGAAACAAATTGTTCTCACCATTCTCTCCAAGCTTGGTCTTGAATTCTCTGTATTCTTATCTACATTCCATATTGTCATATTCTCCTCTGGAGCCACCTGGAAGATTCCTTCTCTTGAGGACTTTATCGAATCGCTAACACAAGATAAAACCAAACTCATCAACATGGGCACACTCCAAGGCCCAAGGGTGGATGCACTCACTATGCATGTTGGCAGCCACAAAGATCAGAAATCTAAAATTAGAGATAATCGGAAATCGCATGCACATCGGAAGAAGGAAGGGTACACAAAACCCTTCATCGATGCCTTCAGATCCAAAGGGGAAAAGGGAAGAAAAGGAGAGAAATGTACGTATTGTCACAAAGGATTCCATTCAAAATCCGCATACATGCAAAAAAAAATAGATATGATGCCTCAAATACTTCAGCGAAACAACCTTGGAGATTGCATCCCCGAGGGTGCCAAGAAGAAGAAGCCAGAAGATGTGAATTCTAAGAAAGGAAATTCTAGTCATGCCTTGATTTCCATCAACTCCTCTCCCGATGCTTGGATCGTAGATTCAGGAGCATCACATCACATGGCTCCCTCATAAGAAGTATATTCTTCATTGGATGCATGAAAAGGTCATTCTATTATGATGGGGGATAACTATTATGTCGAGGTCACCGGCAAAGGAAGGATTGAACTCACCAACGGAAGCTTCTAGCATGTGTTTCATGTTCCCAAAATTTATGTCAACCTTCTCTCCATGTACCAGATGACGAATTCTGGCTCCAGAAAGAAAGTCATATTCACACCAAATTTCGTGGACATCTACGACATGCAAACGAACTCCAGGGTTTCTATCGGTGAGGTAAATCATCAGTCTAGATTGTATACTTTTTCTGAATTCATTGAACCCAATTCTTGTTTACTGCTTACTCATGCTGATGAAAGTAGTAGGATATGGCACGAAAGGTTTGGACATTTTAATTTCAGATACATGCAACAAATTAGCAAGCACAGATTGGTTGATGGTCTACTAGACATCCATTTCTCCAAGGGAGTGTGTGAAGGATGTGTTATCGGGAAACACCCTCAAGAGAAATTCGACGAGGGAAAGTCTTAGAGAGCGTATGCACCTTTAGATATAATCCATAGTGACATCATGTGTCCTTTTCCGCATCCATCCATCAACAAAGTGAGGTTTGTTCTCATTTTTGTTGATGATTTCTCACGTTTTACTTGGATCTACTTTCTCAGGCAAAAATTTGAGGTCTTTCAACACCTCAAAGATTTCAAAGATTTGGTTGAGACACAGTCCAGAAAGAAGATCAAAGTCCTATGAACTCATAATGAGGGAGAGTATGTGAATCATGAGATCCAAAATCTTTTCCATGAGTTAGGGATTCAGTTGCAGCATACAATTCCCTATACTCCACAACAAAACGAAGTTGTTAAGCAAAAAAACAGATATCTAAAGGAGATGGCATCTTGCATGCTGCATGCAAAGTCTCTACCACAGAGACTATGTGCCGAAGCACTTAACTGTGCAACATAAATCCAAAATAGATCTCACCATAGATCTATCAAGGATAAGACCCCCTACAAGGCTTGGAGAGGTCTCAAACCGGAAGTGACCCACTTTCACATTTTCGGTTCACATGCATGGGCCCAGATTCCCTCTGAAAAGAGGAAGGCACTTGATCCATAGAGCATTGAGTGCATTTCTGTTGGATACCCTGACGGTGTGAAGGGATATCGGCTTATTGATCTTTCCTCGGACCGACTCATCATTGAGCGTAGTGTCCAATTCGAGGAAAGTGTCTCACATGCACCTCAACATCCGCACGCAGACACCTTCATTCTTCCACCTGTCTGAGATGATGAGCATGGACATGTCGACTCTTCTTTAGACGAGATGTATGATTTAGAGAACTTGGATGATTTAGATTCAGATTCAGTAAAATCCGATGTAGATTCAGAGCATCCAGATGCAGTTGCAGAGCCAAAGTAGAGGCCCAAGTGGGTCCAGACTACTCTTAATGATGCAGGGGATCTCGTTGGTGATCCAGCCGATACTAGGAGAACTCAATTTGATTTCGAGGAGCCTCCTGTTGCACTCACTTCCGTTGAACCATGTCCCTTGAGGCATCTTTAGTTGGTTTAGTATTCAGAGCCACAGTCTTATGGAAAGGTTGCTGGAAATCCCTTTTCGGAATCCTCCATGAAGGAGGAGTACAACTCCCTCCTCGAGAACAATACTTGGGATCTGGTTCCCCTTCCTTATGGGAGTAAAATGGTCACATGCATATGGGTCTACAGGACCAAGAGCACAACGAATGGACAAATCAGCAGATACAAAGCCAGGCTTGTCGCCAAAGGTTTTCAACAGGGTCATGGTATTGAATATGATGAGACCTTTGCTTCAGTAGTGAATATGGATTCCATATGATTGACACTTTCCATTACGAAAGACAAGGGATGGGAAGTCCATCAGATGGACGTGAAGAATGAATTTCTTCACGGTGATCTCTCTTAGGAGATCTACATGCAGCAACCTTAGGGATTTATGCAGGACTCATCTTTGGTTCATCGACTGAAGAAGCCCCTTTATGGCCTCAAGAAGGCTCTGAGGGCATGGTATGCCAAGTTGGAATCCTACCTGTTGTCACAGATTTTTGTACATTGTAAATCAGATCTGAATGTCTACATGCTCAGGATGATTGATTCACTTCTAATTTTAGTTTTGTATGTTGATGACTTGTTGATCACCGGTTGCTCGACTTCAACGATTTCTACAGTCAAGAGGATTCTACATGATAGGTTTTTGATGATGGACATGGGTCCTCTACACTTCTTCCTTAGAATCAATATCAGTCGGGATGCATCAGGCATCAAACTATCTTAGGCCAAGTATGCATGAGATCTCCTTGAGAGATTTCACATGACAGATTGCAAGTCTGATCCGACTCCTTTCCTATCAGGGGTCAAATTTGAGGATGGCGGGGAGACTCCATTGGTTGATAACACACTGTACAGAGAGCTAGTGGGGAGCTTGTTGTATCTTACATACTCTAGACTAGACCTCTCATATGCAGTTGGCGCAGTTTCCAGGTTCATGCAGGAGCCGCATGGGCTACATTGGAAAAGTTGCAAGGTGTATCCTTCGATACATACAGGGCACCATCACCTTTGGGATTCATTATGAATTAGAATCTACATTAGATCTCATTGGGTTTACTGATACCGACAGGGTTGGTGATAGTACTGATCGCAGGTCCACATCTGGTTACTCACTCAGTCTTGGTTCTCGACCTATCTGTTGGTCAAGTAAGAAGCAATCTTCCATTTCTCTATCTTCAACCGAGGCAGAGTACAGAGGGGTAGCATAACCATTCAGGCTATGTGGCTACAACATTTTCTCACTGAGTTGGGCATTCAGTTTCATCGGTCGATCATCATTTGGTGTGACAACCAGAGCACTCTGAAGTTCTGTAGAGATCCATTTCAGAGGTAGCGGACGAAGCACATCGAGATCCACATGCACTACATCCGGGAATTAGTACAGGAGGGGATCATGGACTTACAGTTCTTTCCTTCAACAGAACAAATGACAAACATGTTCACCAAGACCTTCATTGAGCAGAAGTTCCCTTCTTTGCGAAGTTGTCTTGGAGTGAAGGACACAGTTGCCTAGAAACTGTAGTTCCTCTTTTTACATACATTGTACCTTGAGGGGGGGGTTTTCCCATGAGGTTTTCCCTCTTTCCTCACTTTATTTTCAGTGTATCTTTTGTATTTGGGTACCTAACATGGCCTCGTTGCGGGGACCCATTCTTTATTTTCACCATAGTGATGTTCAAGGGGGTTGTTGGAGTTACTTCACACACACCTAGGATTTATTTTTCCTTGTTTATTATTCATAATTAGTCATTATCCAGTCTCCTATATTTTAGGGGAAAATAATCCACCTGGAGAATATTCTCTTTCAGTTGACACTTTAGTTTGACTAGTTGAGTTGAGTTTAGATGTTGCAGTGGTTTTATCAGCCTGCAACATTGGGATCATCAACATGCTAATTAGACCTTGACTTGGGATCACCACCAAACTAGCGCATTAGGCTTGATTCCCTGAGTTAACTCCTCACTGTTCTCTATTCAGTCAGTTAACTGAAGACTAGTTGACTAGTTAACTCAACTAGGTGGCAATTCACTCCCATAACTGTCTGAGAGACTAGAATAGGTGGCAGTTCACTCCCGTAACTGCTGGTGTGTGTCCATATCACTCTAGACCACCACTATGGTGCATTGGTTATGCTCCAGTGCGAACACATTGAGTTATACAGAGTATATCATGTGTAAATTATTCATTATTCACAATGGTTAATGATAATTCTTTCATTCTTTCCCTCCTTCTTCTTCTTTCTTCAACACATTTACAAGGTATCAGAGCCGACAGATTGCTAAGAAAAAGCTACACCAAATTTTTAGCAGATATAAAAGATTGAAGACAACGAAAAGATGGAATTCCAAAAACAATTCATTCTTACACCTTACTACTATTTTGCATGGAAGGAGAAAATAACCATAAATATACGATATATAGGGTTGTACATGTTAACCTTGAATACAAATACAGAACCAACATCATCCATAGAAAAATCCAAGTACTTAAATCGCATGGATGAGGCACTTGGAACAATTTGCAGTCTTATTTCTCTCGATCTCCTTTTTCATATATCTTCCTGTAATTCTCTCAATGAAGCCTGGACCTCCTTGAAAGGGATCTCTGGAAAAAAGGATGAGATGAGGGGACACATGTTGGAGGTGGAGATGCTCACATTGGATCCAAAAAGATTCGAGAATATCTAAGATTTCTTTACAAAATTCAAGGATTTACTGTCGCAACTCAAAGCTTGCAGGGTTGATAAATCAAAGGAGGAGAAACAAATGGTTCTCACCATTCTCTCCAAGCTTGGTCTTGAATTCTCTGTATTCTTATCTACATTCCATATTGTCATATTCTCCTCTGGAGCCACCTGGAAGATTCCTTCTCTTGAGGACTTTATCGAATCCCTAACACAAGAGAAAACCAAACTCATCAACATGGGCACACTCCAAGGCCCAAGGGTGCATGCACTCACTGTGCATGTTGGCAGCCACAAATATCAGAAATCCAAAGATAGAGATAAGCAGAAATCGCATGCACATCGGAAGAAGGAAGGGTACACAAAACCCTTCATTGATGCCTTTGGATCCAAAGGGGAAAAAGGAAGAAAAGGAGAGAAATGTATGTATTGTCACAAAGGATTCCATTCAAAATCTGCATACATGCAAAAACAAATAGATATGATGCCTCAAATACTTCAGCAAAACAACCTTGGAGATTGCATCCCCGAGGGTGCCAAGAAGAAGAAGCAAGAAGATGTGAATTCTAAGAAAGGAAATTCTAGTCATGCCTTGATTTCCATCAACTCCTCTCCCGATGCTTGGATCGTAGATTCAGAAGCATCACATCACATGGCTGCCTCATAAGAAGTATATTCTTCATTGGATGCATGCAAAGGTCATTCTATTATGATGGGGGATAACTCTTCTGTCGAAGTCACAGGCAAAGGAAGGATTGAACTCACCAACAGAAGCTTCTAGAATGTGTTTCATGTTCCCAAAATTTATGTCAACCTTCTCTCCATGTATTAGATGACGAATTCTGGCTCCAGAAAGAAATTCATATTCACACAAAATTTCGTGGACATCTACGACATGCAAACGAACTCCAGGGTTTCTATCGGTGAGGTAAATCATCAGTCTAGATTGTATACTTTTTCTGAATTCATTGAACCCGATTCTTGTTTACTGCTTACTCATGCTGATGAAAGTAGTAGGATATGGCATGAAAGGTTTGGACATTTGAATTTCAGATACATGCAAAAAATTAGCAAGCACAGATTGGTTGATGGTCTATCAGACATCCATTTCTCCAAGGGAGTGTGTGAGGGATGTGTTATCGGGAAACACCCTCAAGAGAAATTCGACAAGGGAAAGTCTTAGAGAGTGTATGCACCTTTAGATCTAATCCATAGTGACCTCATGTGTCCTTTTCCGCATCCATCCATCAGCAAAGCAAGGTTTGCTCTCATTTTTGTTGATGATTTCTCACGTTTTACTTGGATCTACTTTCTCAGGCAAAAATTTGAGGTCTTTCAACACCTCAAAGATTTCAAAGCTTTGGTTGAGACATAGTCTAGAAAGAAGATCAAAGTCCTCCGAACTCATAATGAGGGAGAGTATGTGAATCATGAGATCCAAAATCTTTTCCATGAGTTAGGGATTCAGTTGCAGCATACAATTCCCTATACTCCACAACAAAACGAAGTTGCTAAGCAAAAAAACAGATATCTAAAGGAGATGGCATATTGCATGCTGCATGCAAAGTCTCTACCACAGAGACTATGGGTCGAAGCACTTAACTGTGCAACATACATCCAAAACAGATCTCACCATAGATTTGTCAAGGATAAGACCCCCTACGAGGCTTGGAGAGGTCTCAAACCGGAAGTGACCCACTTTCGCATTTTCGATTTACATGCATGGGCCCAGATTCCCTCTGAAAAGAGGAAGGCACTTGATCCATAGAGAATTGAGTGCATTTCTGTTGGATACCCTGACGGTGTGAAGGGATATCGACTTATTGATATTTCTTCGGACCGACTCATCATTGAGCGTAGTGTCCAATTCGAGGAAAGTGTCTCACATGCACCTCAACATCCGCACACAGACACCTTCATTCTTCCACCTGTCTGAGATGATGAGCATGCACATGTCGACTCTTCTTTAGATTAGATTTATGATTTAGAGAACTTGGATGATTTAGATTCAGATTCAGTAAAATCCGATGCAGAGTCAAAGCATCCAGATGCAGTTGTAGAGCCAGAGTAGAGGCCCAAGTGGGTCCAGACTACCCTTAATGATGCAGGGGATCTCGTTGGTGATCCATCCGATACTAGGAGAACTCGATCTGATTTCGAGGAGCCTCCTGTTGCAATCACTTCCGCTGAACCATTTCCCTCGAGGCATCTTTTGTTGGTTCAATATTCAGATCCACAGCCTTATGGCGAGGTTGCTGGAAATCCCTTTTCGGAATCCTCCATGAAGGAGGAGTACAACTCCCTCCTCGAGAATGAGACTTGGGATCTGGTTCCCCTTCCTTATGGGAGTAAAATGGTCACATGCATATGGTTCTACAAGACCAAGAGCACAATGGATGGACAAATCAGCAGATACAAAGCCAGGCTTGTCGCCAAAGGCTTTCAACAGGTTCATGGTATTGAATATGATGAGACCTTCGCTTCAGTAGTGAATATGGATTCCATATGATTGACACTTTCCATTATGGAAGCCAAGGGATGGGAAGTCCATCAGATGGACGTGCAGAATGAATTTCTTCACGGTGATCTCTCTTAGGAGATCTACATGGAGCAACCTCAGGTATTTATGCAAGACTCATCTTTGGTTCGTCGACTGAAGAAGTCCCTTTATGGCCTCAAGAAGGCTTCGAGGGCATGGTATGCCAAGATGGAATCCTACCTATTGTCACAGAACTTTGTACATTGTAAATCAGATCTGAATGTCTACATGCTCAGGATGACTGATTCACTTCTAATTTTAGTTTTGTATGTTGATGATTTGCTGATCACCGGTTGCTCGACTTCAACGATTGTTGCAGTCAAGAGGATTCTACATGATAGGTTTTTGATGACGGACATGGGTCCTCTACACTTCTTCATTGGAATGAATATCAGTCAGGATGCATCAGGCATCAAACTATCTCAGGCCAAGTATGCATGAGATCTCCTTGAGAGATTTCACATGACAGATTGCAAGTCTACTCCGACTCCTTTCCTATCAGGGGTCAAATTTGAGGATGGCGAGGAGACTCCATTGGTTGATAGCACACTGTACAGAGAGATAGTGGGGAGCTTGTTGTATCTTACACACTCCAGATGAGACCTCTCATATGCGGTTGGCGCAGTTTCCAGGTTCATGCAGGAGCCGCATGAGCTACATTGGAAAAGTTGCAAAGTGTATCCTTTGATACATACAGGGCACCATCACCTTTGGGATTCATTATGAATTAGAATCTACATTAGATCTCATCGGGTTTATTGATTCCGACTGGGTTGGTGATAGTACTGATCGCAGGTCCACATATGGTTACTCACTCAGTCTTGGTTCTCGACCTGTCTGTTGGTCGAGTAAGAAGCAATCTTCCATTGCTCTATCTTCAACCGAGACAGAGTACAGAGGGGTAGCATAACCATTCAGGCTATGTGGCTACAAAATTCTCTCACTGAGTTCGACATTCAGTTTCATCGGTCGATCGTCATTTGGTGTGACAACCAGAGCACTCTGAAGTTCTGTAGAGATCCAGTTCAAAGGCAGCGGACGAAGCACATCGAGATCCACATGCACTACATCCGGGACTTAGTACATGAGGGGGTCATCAACTTACAGTTCTTTCCTTCAGCAGAACAAATGACAAACATGTCCACCAAGACCTTCATTGAGCAGAAGTTCCCTTCTCTGCGAAGTTGTCTTGCAGTGAAGGATACAGTTGCCTAGCAACTGCAGTTCTTCTTTTTACATACATTGTACCTTGAGNTGGGTACCTAACATGGCCTCGTTGCCGGGCCCATTCTTTATTTTCACCATAGTGATGTTCAAGGGGGTTGTTGGAGTTACTTCACACACACCTAGGATTTATTTTTCCTTGTTTATTATTCATAATTAGTCATTATCCAGTCTCCTATATTTTAGGGGAGAATATTCCACCTGGAGAACATTCTCTTTCAGTTGACACTTTAGTTTGACTAGTTGAGTTGAGTTTAGATGTTGCATTGGTTTTATCAGCCTGCAACATTGGGATCATGAACATGCTAATTAGACCTTGACTTGGGATCATCACCAAACTGGCGCATTAGGCTTGATTCCCTGAGTTAACTCCTCACTTCTCTCTATTCAGTCAGTTAACTGAAGACTAGTTGACTAGTTAACTCAACTAGGTGGCAATTCACTCCCATAACTGTCTGAGAGACTAGAATAGGTGGTATTTCACTCCCGTAACCGCTGGTCTGTGTCCATATCACTCTAGACCACCACTATGGTGCATTGGTTATCCTCCAGTGCGAACACATTGAGTTATACAGAGTATATCATGTGTAAATTATTCATTATTCAAAATGGTTAATGATAATTCTTTCATTCTTTCCCTCCTTCTTCTTTCTTCAATTCTCTCTGCAAATGTGTGTATTATTGTTTAGCTAGATCTATTCTGTGCATGTTCAACACATTTACATCTAGTGTGCAAGAGAACTACAAAGGATTTTCTTTAGGTGTTTCTTATTCTCAAGGTGTGCTATGAAGGACTAAAGGTCTGTGATACTCCTGTGTGCATTGTTTTGAGGTTGTGATGTTGTCTTCATTAGATGTTTCTGTGAGTGGATGTTTCCTTTAGTGGATGTTTTCATTAGTGGATGTTTTGATCAGTGGATGTTTCTGTCAGTGCATGTTTCCATCAATGGATATTGTCATCTGTGATTACATTCTAGGAATGTTTCTACAAGGCTTGCTATGGTTTCAAGGATTTTATGTAGAATAAAGCATGCAGGAGAGGTCAGAAGTACTATGTGTATGAATATCTTGTATTGGTTTCTAAACATATCGTATTGATTTGGTGCTTATTTGAGGAGATTGGTGTCTCCAATATGTTGGTGCCTACATCTTGTTGAGTTGGTGCTTAGTTGAGGAGATTGGTGTCTCCATTAGGTTGGTGCCTACATCTTGTTGAGTTGTTGCTCAGTTTAGGAGATTGGTGTCTCCATTAGGTTGGTGCCTACATCTTGTTGAGTTGGTTCTTAGTTAAGGATATTGGTGTCTCGAGTAGGTTGGTGCCTACAATATTTGTAACAATAAGTTGGTGGCTACAAACATTTATAAAGACAATTTTATGGTTTTCTCTTGATTGGGTTTCCATTTTAAAATCTATGCATTATTATTTGATTTTATATGTTATTATTGTTTCTCAGCTAATGAATTATTGATGAATGGTTAAATAAAGAAAAAATTATCTTATATTCATTCACCCCCCAATATAAGCATAAGTTCAACAAAGAGGGCCTCTAAAAGGAGTGATATTCTTATGGTTAAAACTTAAAGGTAGGTTCCTTACCTGAGATCGTCTCCAAAAGTGTGGACAACAGGGACCGGGGATTTGTTATTTTTGTAATAATTCCGAGGAGGCCAATAACCAAATGTTATTAGAGCATTCATTTTCCTAGTAGATATGGAGAAAGGTCGGTTCTTAGTCGGGGATTAATAATTTTTTCTTAAAAAGAAATTACACACATGATTATTTTAAGTTTTATTTTTCTAATCAAAGGTTTTCTTCATGGAAGGTGTTTCCTATACTTTTTTCATGGGGTTTATGGTTGGCCCGAAATGCAGGACCTTTTGAAAATAAGACATATCCTTCCATTAAGGTTTCCTAACAAGATCTTTCCCTCCAATTCTATTATATTAATCCAACTATTAAAATATCTACAACAAATGAGAGGGTGGATATAAACAAATTCAATGCATGGGGTTTATTTGACAGGGCTTGTTAGGGCTCAAATATGACTTGTGGTTTGGGCACATTTTACATATTTTTCAAACACATTACTTTCATGGGAAAGACAATACAGAAGAGATCTAATAATCTAGATGAACTTTCTTTTTTATTTTCTCTCTCAAGACTCGTAGTGAAAAATTAGGTATTTGTAACGGCCCTCTGTTAAAATATTACTTTTATTTATTTATTTATTTTAAATAGGGCTCTACACACCTCCATTAACAACGACTTTAGTGACCCATCATCCAATGATCATCAAGGAGCCAAGCGTTTTAGTAATCGACACATTAACAACGACTTTAGTGACCCATCATCCAATGATCATCAAGGAGCCAAGCGTTTTAGTAATCGACACAAGTAAATTAAAATTTCAAGGCGTAAGAGAATTGAATCCTAAATCCACCAATAAAGACTCAATAGAGGGCGCAATGAAAACAAATTTTATTTCATTTCAAAGCGCAAAAGGGAAACATTTATTTTACTCCAAACGTGCACTTAACCCCCACAAGAAGATTAACCATGAAACTTCAATTAATCCACGGTGCGCACGTGATCCCAATACCAGATATTGTAATCGACATTTCATGGCGCAACAAGCTATCTACTTGAAAACTTACCGCAATCTTAGTTACATACTCATAAATCAACATTTAAATCCGGACACATCAAATTCCTGCATTAATTCAAGGGCTCTTTCAACTTACATACAAAATACTAGATGATCGACCGAACAATGGAATGATAATCCAGGAGAGCTATAGCTCAGTAGTGAACCAATTACATAGTCGATCAACATTGAGGTGCAATAATATAACCATTCTAAATCAACACGTATCCACATCATTCACATCATTCTAAGGATGCAAGTATAACCCACCTTATCAATAATTAATCGTAGCGCAAATACACCTTGATTCAATCCAGCACGTTGATAATTAGGGGCGCAAGGAAATCTAGGCATTAAGCCAACAAGAAGGACAATTTAAGGGCATTAGAAAAGAGGTTAAATCAACAAAAGGACAACCTTCATAACGCGAGAGGTCCTATAACTAACCACCACTCCTTACACCCATATGTCGTTGCGCGCAAAGGTCTAATGTATACCCAACATTAGAGGGTTGCAGTGGAGGGAGCCAAGCGGTGCTAACGCGCTGGGCGGAGTTAGGTGGCATTCAGAGCGTTTCTTTAAGGGAACGCTGCAAAAGGCACATCCGACAATAACTGTAAGACGACTTCCAACGCCCAAAGAATGTGAGGGATAACGCGCAGTCTGGAACAACCACGTAGAGGGTTTTTTATTCCTGGAAACCACCATGCAAGGTAAGGAAAAGAAATCACATCATCCCCCAAAGGATCTCAACGACTCAAGCCAGCCTGAAAACTAGATCCCGCAGCGAGCCAACAGTGCAACGGGACTGGACAAAACGAAAACCAGAAGAAATCGCATTCGTATTCAACGCAGAGAGTTATCACCGTTCGATTCGGACTGAGTCCTTGGTGTGAGAAGGATTCGGCAGTGGGGGAGAAGGATACAGATACAACTTGAAACTCGTTTAAAAACAGCTAAAGGATTTTGTGAGCTGACCCGCGGATCTCCTGAAGGAAATCCAAATCCCTACACGATTGACAGTGAAGATCAAAGTCGGTCTACCTCCTCTCCGAAGCAAGGTCGTTCACTCTAACCAAATCGAAGGGCACGTATTTTGCCAGACTTATCGTAGATCTCTGTGAGGGAAATATGGAACTGGTGGACGAGGAAGTTCCCCATAAACAAAGCGAGTGCTAGCTAAAAATTGAAGGGATCGAAGGGAAATTTTTTGGTGCAGAGCGGTTGTAGAGTCCTTTCTTGTCTGCGAGGTTTGATGAAGAGATTCTCTGCAAGTTAAGCGACACATCAGCCATGAGCCCTTTAAGATATTCCACAACCAGGGCCTCTGTGGTAAGGAATGTATAGGCAATCGCTGCGGACTATAGGTTATAGATCGGGAAGCTACCAAAAACTTCGTTGAGATCGGGAAGCTACCAAAAACTTCCAACAAGATGTTATAGATCATTTAAAATCTTGGAGAGTATTGGTCCTTTTGCACACATGATTGCTTTTCCTACATCCATGTGCATACATAATGTGTTCCATGTGTCTAATGCTAACCATGTAATTGATTGGACTGTTATCTAGGTGGAGCATGAGGGAAACTTCTGGCTATGGTGGGTGCGCATATTGGACATGAAGTTTAAGGTTCTCTAGAATCAAGCCATTAGAATGGTAAAGGTCCAATGCACTTTCTACAGTCTTGAAGATACAACATCGGAGCATGAGGATTCCATGCGGGAAGAGTACCCAAAATGTTTTGAAGATGTTAGAGGTTTTGTATTGTACATTTCAGTATAATGCACCGAGGAAAGTGCATATATAGGGGGGATGTAATATATGTAACTTGTAAGTGTGTTTATGTATATATGTTTTTCATATGCTGGTGAGATAGTGTGGCTTTTATTCTAGAGTTCCTTTGTATCTATGTATGTTTTAGTCCAGAGTGCCTATATGTTGAAACTTCAGTGAGCCTAGCATTGTAAATTGTAAGCACACTTGAATATATATTAATAAAAGACATCATTGTTGAAGTTGAAGTCGTAAAAGAGAGTATGAGGGGCTACGACTCCATGATAAGGAAGGAAGGATATGACTTAAGGAAAAGGGACTAAGTTGATGGGGCTTAAGACAAGGAATATAATAATATGTTATTGAGTCTCAAGTCCTTATATTATGATTTAATATTAAGTTTTCAAGGAGGGGAATGATTTCCCAAGTGGAGGGGAACAAGTTCCTTGGTTTTCCACTCGTCAAAGGGTTGACATGCATATTTTTAAACTTTGGTTTTAGTTCAAAAGTCATTCATTCCATTAATCCATCATTCTCATTTTTTTTCTTACCATTAGAAGTGGGTGTGAGATGAGGAGCCTCTATAATCCCATGGAATTGTGAACCCTTTTAATCCTAAGTGGATTTGCATAAAAAATTCTCATTGGGTTTCCTTGAGGAAGGTTGGAGCCATAGAGTGAGAATTGTCTAGGATAGGTTTCCCTGAGTGTGGGACCTAGAGGGTTCCTGGAGACTCCATTACAGTAACAAGATTTATTGGAGCCATAGTTCTTTGAGACTTCTCGGTCATCCTAAGATGAAGCCTTAGAAGGGAAGTCAGATATCCCGAGGGACTGGATTGCAAAGAAAGGGGTACACTTCATAGGGTTGTGCAGGTTGATTGGGAATGATAGGATGTATTTTGGAACTATTGCCAGAGTTGGTGCCTTTTCCTAGAAAGCATTGTGTTGACTTTTGTACCATATTTGTCTTAGGTATCCTTTTCCATGGTGGATTCATAGTACCAATTCGAGGGTGATATGATATTGAGAGTACTAGAAAAATAGTGTTTATGGCTAGGTGGAACATTTTATGTCTGCATCAACTTGGTTCTCTTACAAAAAGATAATTATTATGTTATGTGTTTCATATGCTAGGAAATATGTAATTAGTGTGCATAATTATGCTATTATTGTGCACATTTTATTTATGAATGCTAATATGTGTTTCTCATTATAAGTTATACATGGAATTACAATTTGTTACGGCTGCATAAGTGTTTCATATGCAAGGCATAATATTATTGATGATTATTAGAGCCCTATTGGGATTAAGTATTAATGGAATTATAGGAGTAATGAGTTAAGTAAAACAAAATTTGAAATTTGTGTCTATTACAGAGTGAATTATAGTGACATATGACTAGAAGTGATTATGGGGTGTGTTACAATGCATAATATCAATATGCCATACATTGCTAAATACATCAAGATTGAAAAGATGCAATAAAATAAAAACAAGTGATATCAATCATTTCATTGCAAACTTATATTTTTTCATAAATACTTAAGGAAAAATACAATAAGGATCCATATAAACAAAACCATGAATCTCAATTGGTGATTTTTACCAAATTCCTCACCTCGAGTGAAAATTCTATAACTTTTTTATTATTGAAAATTAACTGGAAAAACCCACATCTTTAGTCATCTTTAGTCACGATAAAAGAGAGAAATTTTCTTTCAATGATTTTACCTGAACAAATATATATTAATTAAAATGGACTAATAATTTTTTAGTTCTAACATGATAAAATCCATTAAAAAATGAAAAGTATGGAAATTCTTCTTTTGAATAAGTCTCATTTATTAGCATTACTTCCACTCTCGACATTATGCTCCATCTTCTTTTGTTGTTCCTTAATTGCTTTTAATCCCTTTCTATTAATTTTATTTTCTATCTTTTCCATCCCACCTTAGTTCTTCATGCCTATATGATGATAATAACCTCAATGAACATATTTAGTTCCAAACCAACAACCCATTCTTCTTTTTTATTTAATTAATTTTTATATAGATATTTGTGTTACACATTATTTTCGTCATCCCTATGATCGTTAATGATGTAAACCTATCTATTGCCTTTAGAGGGGTCACAGTGGCCTGAGTTCCTGAAGAGAGAAGGAAGAAGAACTTTTCCTGAGAAGAGAAGTTGCATTTTCCTAT
>ML799043.1:261438-284245 GCA_009831015.1 Picea engelmannii | reverse complement strand
GTTACTTATTCTTGCCTCTTAGTAAATTCAATATTTAAAACTTAAGGAAAGCGTCCTATTCTGTCCTGTTTTGTTCTAGATCCAGGTGGATCTAGGGAGATCGGTTTGTGTCCGCACTTACGGATTTATCCATAAACAATTTGTTTATCTTTGTTGTCCCAATTGGCTACCACCATTCAAACTCTATCTTGTAATATTCAATAGTGGCATCTAATTCTTGGTGAGCACTTTCCTTTTCCCTACCCAAACATATTACATAATCTTGATTTTGTGATTGTAATATGACCATTTGTCCCTCTACAACATCATCTTTTTGAGAGAACATATCTCTAAGCTTGTTACATAGAGGTCCAACATAGAAATCCTTAATTGTGCAAACATTATCCCTCATGTATGCTTCCATAACTTCATGTGTGTCTTGTATAGGAACATTGTTTCTTATTTCTTGAACTAGGGATGACCATAAATAATTTCTTGAGTGCTCAATGCTCACAAAGGGTGCATCTATAATTTTTAGGATAATCTCTCAAAAAATTATCTTGGGATGAAAATATTGTTTTCCTCCCTTTTCAATCCTTTTTTGCTAGAACGAAATGTATGTTTATAATCCCTTATTTAGTTCTTCAATATCAAAAGGTTTCATTACCTATATATTTGAAAGTTGAGGCTACCTAGTAGGTAAGTCTATACAACCATCATACAAACAATGACATAGATTAATAGGAGGTGACCATGCTTTTCTTCCCAAATATATGGCTTTATAGAGTGAAATCATGAAGATGGGTGTCTATTTTGCTTGTTTTATGAGAAAAAAAACTATATTTTCACAAGTTCTTCAACTTACAGTACACAAAAGTATTTTTTTTATTTAGAATTTCACTTTACAGTAAAAACAAAACTTGTGAATAATTTTGTTAGCTTTCCACTCACCATTTTCAAATTTGTTTTTTTGAGATTTGATATGTCAATTTGATAATTGTTTAACAATATGTTCCTTAAACATGAAATGAATGATAATGAGTTATTCCCTTNAATGTATCTATTATTAAACTTTTGTTTTTGACAAATGAAATATACTGCAACAATCTACAGAGACTCTATTTTATTATTACTATAATTTTGAATCTAATGGATCAATATTATAATTTCTAGAATTTTTTGAAGTTGACCAAGCTGAAAACGTTGCATATTTTAAACACATGTTTTCCCCCACCTTGTATCTATATTAATTTTTACTTAAAAGTAAAATCTAAAAATACACTTTTGAAAAGAACAGTTTAATGATTCTGAATATAATTTTTTCTAAATTTTTCACTGTGTATTTTTACAGATAAGGATATTTCATTTCACTGAATCATAATGTTAGCTGAAAATATTATGCAGTGATTTTTCAAAAAAATTAAATAAAATTAGATAAAATAATGAAAATGAAAACAAATTATATCCATTGAAAGTCGATTCAATTTTGCAAATGTTGGTATTAATTTTGAAACTAAAACATTGAGTATTTGTAGGAGTCCGCAATCTCCAAAGTTCAGGTAAGCTAGAGGGAATTCTTAGGTTCCTGCAAACAATCCCATTCGCCAGTTTTTGACCGAAAGACAATTTTTTCGGCCGAAACATGTAACTCTAACGTAATATGTTTAAAATAAACGGTTTCCTAGTGTTTCGACTGAAACAACCTTTTTTCGGCCGAAAGGTGGGTGAGAGAATTCTGTCGACTAGAAACAATGAAGAGACACGTCGTATCGTTTCACTTCATGCCAAATATTATAAATATGCTTTTGGCCGAACACATTTAACAAAATTGACTCGATTGTTTCATGGTTTTCTAGAGCACCTAAACAAAGTTTTGAATCATCTTTTTCATTTTTTTGAACAAGGTAGTTGATGTTTTGAATGCAAAAAAAAAGTTTTTTTTTTGAAGTTCAAGTTTTTATTGGAATAACAATTTATATATTGAAAGCTAAATGTTGAACATTTTTTCAAGGTGAAGCATTTGTTGAACATAAAATTATTGATATTATTTTTTAATAATTTTTCTGACAATGAAGTTTTTCTGAGACTATTATGAAATGTTGATTTTTAATTTTTTTTTTACAGATAACTATACTCATGGGAACAAAAGGTTGCGCAAGAGAAAATTTATCACACTCGAGATGAAACTCACCATAACGAACAAAGGAAAGAGCATTATTGGAGAAATAAACGAGAACGTGCAAATATTGAAGAAAGAAATGATGATGATGTAAATAGAGATTTCAACAAAAAGAAATCCAACCAGGTATGCATGCACATATTGTCTATATTAAAAGTATAGTATTCAAATTTAAAATATTTTTTAATATAATCGATTGTAATTACGATTTGATGTTTTTCAAAAAACATAAATAGATTTGTCTCATAACGTCGATGAAGATGTTGAAACCAAAATTGAAGAAGAAGTCGAATCACCTATAGGTATGTACATAAATTTAGATAATACAAGATGAGCACTTGTATATAGTTTAGTGAATTTATGTTCGTTTTTTTTTTTTTTAATATAAACTTTAAATTGAAATATGCAGGAGAATCTAACAACATTGATGATGAAATATTAGAAAATGTTGATAGTGACAAATTTGGGAAGAAAGAAGTTAAGAATTATATAAGATATCAAACTAAGAATATGTATAATACTTTTTCAAAGATGAATCAGTAATAGTACAAGCTCAACTTTTACTTTGTCTAATAAAGTCAATAAATTTAAAAGAAGCTACATCATTATTTGGTATTCAAAAGTCGACAAAAGATAAAAAGGGTGAAACAAAATGTCTTTGACAATATAACTAGTGTATTAAAAGCTTTTGGAAAATCTCGAAAAAAAGATGTCATTGTTGCACGTAGAGTGATACAAGAAACAATTGTTTCATCTAGCAATATAAAAGATTGTTTGACACGACACATGGAAAAGGCGATGGGAACGTCAAGAAAAACATTGTACAAACATAGAAAATTTTGATTGCAAATAGATGCAAATGATGAACTTTCTTGTTGGAAAGTGATTTCTAGACAACCCTACAAAGATAGACTTGCGGAAAATGTTAAAGAATCGGCCCGTAATTGTTGGTTGACATAATATTGTGTTTCACTACATACAATGGGTGTGTTGCGATTAAGAATAGCACAAAAACAATATGAAGAACATCCAAAACATATATTTCCAATGACACAAATATAATTGTTCAATAAGTTCAAAGAAGAGCCCAAAGAATTTAAAATTTCCATCAATACATTTGTGCAACAAAAACCATGGTTTGTTAGACCCATCATTGTTTGTGACACTTGTTGTCATTATAATGTGGAATTTTAGTTATATTATGACACTTTTCTTGATTTTGGTAAAACTTTATGGCCAAGTTCACCCCCTCCTTCCACATTCCATGCTTTTATATCTGAGATTCTATGTGAAAGAGAAGGTGATGAATTATTTTACCAAAACAAATGTGTTGTTGGAAAGAAATGTGATCGTTGTGAAAATCTAAGTTTGTTTCAATCAAAGTATCATATTGAAATGAATTATCAATCATTTTCTAATATAACAATCAATTGGAAGAGATATGAATATATCAAAGACATGAACCCACATTCTTCAAATGTTATTTCCAAAAGGATTGATTTGAAAGTAGATAAAATCAGTGTGCTAGATTTTTTGAAGAATTTTGAGGAGGAAATTTATAATTACACTAAGAATTCACATAGAGCTAGATGGAAATACCTACAATTCG
Organism: Picea engelmannii; assembly: GCA_009831015.1. Lineage (NCBI taxonomy): Eukaryota > Viridiplantae > Streptophyta > Pinopsida > Pinales > Pinaceae > Picea > Picea engelmannii. The sequence continues at coordinate 280,478 of ML799043.1, read as the reverse complement.
AACAATCCTGTGAAGTGTTTCCACCAGGGAAATTTTTTTTTGTAGTTTATTTTGCAGAGAATTACACATTCGCTACACAAAAATAAATACAGAGTGAATATTATCATTATGATCAAGTCACTATATTTTTCCACATTCTATATAGACATGCTCAAGAGAGTCTTGATAACATAGAAAGCACCAACGACAATCAACATGTTATTAAAGAATATCACTTTTATATAAGTGATGATCGAGCACATGACACACATTATGTACAACATTGTTTTGATAAATTTTATAATTCATTGAAAAAACGCAGGATCGGATTCGATCGACATTGGATATGGTTAGATGGGTTTGCGGTTCAGTTCAGATATTCATGATCATTCTATTGGTTGTGTTGTCTTCATAAGAAATCAAACATTACACATTTTTGGAATTTTTTCGATACTGGTCATGGAAAATGAGAGTACAACGGTGCAGGGGCATGTGTAAAACGACCACTTCAAAGGTATCAGATGAACCCTCATGCTGATTGATTTGAATCCATTGATCAAGTTGTTGAATGGTGAAAAATGGCACTAAGCCATGAAAATAATCCGTCAATGCATGTGCGCATGTGTGTCTATATATACATGTTACAGATGTACACCAAATATTTTTATTCATGTGTTCAAATTTATATGATCTTCAATCATTTTTTTGAGAGATTTCAAGTTTACAATTTCTTGTCTTATGCAGGTTTTTTTGGTATGTTGGAATCCAAGATATAAATATATCAATCCCATATGAAGCCGATACAATACATGGGACACGAAAAGTTCATTCACAAAACGCTATCAAAATGTTCTTGCATTTGATAGAAGAAATGAGTCTTTTTTTTGTTGAGTTTGCATAGAGGACACAGAATCCATAGAGATTTGCGGAAACGAAAACCCAAAATATGTTAAATCTTGGAGACATACCGAGCTTAATATCAAAGGGAAAATGTCACTAGCAAGATTAGAGGAGATGGAATCAAATGAAACTATAGTGTCGTTTGATGAAGATAGAGTTTTTGATCTTGTTAGAGAAGGTAATGTTTATGTTTAATTTTTTTCAAATAACTTGTAGATGTACTTGTGTGATAATCTTACACGAACTACTTGTTGTCCAACATATTGAATTATTTGCAGGAGATGTATTTTCCATGGTTGCACCTGTAGACAACACTGAAAACATTTTTATAACCCTAAATTTCTCTACACATGCATACATGGCCTTGGCCCTCTTACTTGCATTATTTTCCAAAGCACTGATGAGTTTCTCTTCTTAAAAACCAATTTTTATAAGATGTACGCACATTGCTCCAGTACAACCCGCGTACTGTAATGTACCTCAAAATTTTCAACTGAATTTTTTTTTGTTAGGTGCACTACACTCTCTTACTCTGTTACAATTGGTTTGTTTATAATTAAAGGTGTTCTTGTCAAAATACGACACATTCTTATTTATATTATCAACGATAAAAAAAAAGGTGATTAACCTTTCCAAAAAATCGTGCCTATTACCATTACATAAAACATGGGTTAACTCTTGTCATAACAGGTTAAGGTGTAGCCTCTCCATGAAACTATATACCTATAGTTTCTCTAGACTACATAGTTCTTACCTCTATCAAGAGATCTATAAAACAATTTCACTAAAGCCTACCTTCAAACGAGTCTTGGTACTCTCTACCTCATTTCTAGGTGAAAGAGTACTTCATATTTTATTATGAAAATCCCACACATACAATCTCCTTTTCTTTACTATAACCCCTTATAATTCCATACTACAAGAATTATTAAAACATTGGTAGTAGATACAAAATCTGTTACCATAAAGTTCTTATAATTAAACTTATACAAGGTGTTAGTCCCTAAAGTTGCACTTGACTGTGAGAGGGCAAGCTAGGGCATCATTAGTTTATTGCAAAGTGTTTATAAGGTTTTATGATTTGGTTTTTTGAGTAAGGTGGTTGAAAAATTGGCTCAAGGTTACGACATAACATGAAAATCAAGATCAGAACATAGCATATCCCATTGATTGAATAAAAGGTGGACACATAAATGGATTAAACCAATTAAGAAAAAGGAATATGAAGCCTTCAATTTGTCAACTTCACATAAATTCTTGTCTCATAATGTCATAAAGAAACAATACTATCAGCTTGATATCAAAACTTGAAAAATAATTTCCACAGTAAACTTTTCACTGTATAAATTAGCAGTCAAGAATAAAAAACCATTGCAATCTGAATAATGAATTCAAGCATGAAGAAAGAAATAACAGAGTAGAAAAGAGGGTCTAACCATCCATATTCCTTTGCTATTAAGTGTCAAATTGAACATAAATTCCTTTACAAGGAGTTTCACAAAAAGGTCCTCTGGATCTCCAATTTTTCGACCTCCACATAGTCTTTCCTTTGTCTATTTAAACTATCCATAAAACCTCCAGATCCTATCATCTAGTATAGCTTTAATGGCTAGATTCGAATAGTATCTATACTAAGGTAGTTCACTCAAAAAGACATTCTACAATCCCAAAATAGATCACATCTCAACAACTTGATATTTTATGATCTTGCTGGCATTACATTTGTTTCTACAAAATAGGAATTGGTTTGATTTAGTCAAACATTTCGAGGCCTTAGCATCTCACTGACCAAAAATGAGTATGCATTGCCATAATTCCCGGAAAACATTAAAATCATCATTGTGGCAACCTCCATGTAACCTTTAGGATATAATCATATCAATAGCTTTAGCATTTTTCTGTTTGAGCTTGGTGGTAAGCACGACATTGTGCCAATAGAGTCTGAAGTTTATTTCCCTAAGTTCTTTGAGCAATGCCCTTTGCTCTTTCTTCTTCTTTTTAAAATCTTGAATCCTTTCTTGTTGACGAGCATTCCATTGTTCTATTTGTGCCTTTTCTTTCTTTAACTGTCTCACTGTTTTCTGAACTTCCTTGATCCTCTCTTCATTAACATGGGTTTCATTAATTGAAATATTTTGGCTCTATGTGACAATCTTTCTCCCTTTGCCTTTCTTCTGTTTGTTGGACTGTGTGTTAGGGTTTAAATATTGCGTGAGCCAGCTCCAGGGCTTCTGTAATTCTCTTAAAGTAGGCATAACTAAAGTCTTAATTAAGACTTGATGAAATAGATTGCTCTTAACATTGGTGGAAAGTGACTGCACTCTCTTTGACATCTTTGTCAGGCTTTTGAGTAGAAAATAAGGTAGATTTAAGGGGTAATCACCATTTAAATGCACTAATATCCTAATGTGGTAGATATAGACTAGTGAAAATCTACCTTCGTAGGTGATATACCTGTGGATCACGATCAGAGCAGTGTGCCATTCGGGTCGAATCTAGCTGCGAGGTACTCCCCTTTTCCAATTCATATTTTGCTTATCTGGAAGAAGGAATTGGTTTACAAACTTTGTAACCACATGCTCTTTCTTCCACCATCTTTCTCCTCCAACTACCAACCTGCAAGATTTTGCAATTGTCTACTTTGTTACTAGCATCAACATCTTACCGATCTCCACCTCGTGACCATCAAAGTTTAGAGCGAACTCCAAGGAGACCTGCTCACCGTAACCTTGAAAATTGGTGAGGAATTCAAACCACCCAGCATCTCTGAACCTTTGAGCCATCTGAGGATAAGCTTCAAGAAGTTTAGCACCCTCAGGTTCTATTCTGACTACCTGTCCGCTCCTCTTTGGCGCCATCAAAACACAATTCTGTAACTATCACCCTCGGGTTCCGAATTTGCCACTTACAATCTGTTAGTGTATAACGTTCCTCTGAAGAAATACCGGTGCCTAAATTCAACAAAATCAGACAGGTATAATATAATGATCATTGAGAATTGGGCAATTTTAAAATGAGACCTTCGCGGGTACAAAGCAATCAGATTATGAAATGGTTTGAATCAGTAAATGATTCCAAGCTATTGTGGACACATGCGAACTCTCAGACCACGATTCGTGTCATCATAACGAAATCTAGATGATAGGCACGCATCAAGGCATGATTATTTTGGTGCGACGGGAATAGCCTTATTCCCGTAGCGCTATTAATGACTTAGCAAAATTTGAATTTATGAAGTTCAAACAGGCATATAAGATGACACCTCGTTTAAAACCATGTCTTTCAATTTCAAACTTAAATAAACTATTCAAAAACTGAAATGAAAACCATAAGACACTAAAAACAAAGATCAAAATCAACTGGAAACAGAAAATGAAGTGTATGTAAGAAGGGTTTAGAATAAGGGTTTCTCACTAAACCAAGACAAAATTAGAGACTAACACAAGGCAACGTATTTTCGAGTTTTATATGAATGCATTGACATAGGTCTTATCTATAGGTTTAACCTTAATCACATGCAGATTGTAAGGATTATACCCTAACAGAGAGCACACTCTAAATATCACAGTAGAAAATATTTATGTCAATGTTCTTGTTAAGGTCTTCAATGCGGTAGTTAGTAGGACTAACGCCCACATCAATCGGACAACACCAGGGTCACACGAATAAGGATGGTGAACATTGGGGTTTGGAGGCCCACGTGGCACAACAAGTCACCATACAAATTCTTATTGACCAACATAAAAAAACATCTGGTTCCATGATGAGGATTAGCACTAACAGAGTTAGAGGGCTCGAATCAATATGTAGTTAAAGCATGTCCGTAAATAATAATAACTTCTCTGGTAGGGAGTTATGAGGCTTCTCCTGCACTGTACAGTTCTAGATTATCGTGACCAATGTGGGTACTCCATGGGCACATGTTCACATGGACCGAGTCCTTAAGGCATCCATCTCCATTAATCATGAGATACGTGGGTCACTTAGGTAACTCGTGTTTCTTTCCTCCCTTGGCTATTATGCATTTTCAAAGAATTTCTATGCTTTAACTTCTGTAACCCTACTCTGCGTGTAATCACCGACGATCAAGGAGGGTTCCTGCTCTGTGTAGGCAAGAAGACATTACACGCCCGCCAGTTTTCCTCCTTTACCAGGTATGTTTACCAAATCTTCATCATTCAAGTTACATTTAGGATGTAAGGAAGAGTCAGTCGCATTGTTGAGCTTGTCTCTGTAGTTGGTTTCTTTATGATAACTAGTTGGGGCCTTCCTCCTTGCTACTCTTGACTTTCTAGAGTACTACCATCCATGCTCTGTATAAACAAATAGTTTCTCACTCGGTAATGGCTTGCGGTCTTGTCTCTCCCATGAGGTTAACCCTTCGTTACTCAAGGATTTTACTTGTTTGTAAGATATTTTATGCCGAAGTTTCTTGATTCAGGGGGTAATCCTGAATACTATCAGGGTTCTGTCCTAAGTTGTTTTACTTTTAATAAATAGACTTGTGAACTTTTCTAATTGAAATCATTCAAGGTATACCTATAGCCGAGCTTCCGTGATTAAAACCCTACTATGGTGACCCTAAAATTCCACCGAGAGAGTCTTGTGTGAGTAACAATATACTAAAGATCTATGTGGATGATGTTATGTATCTATTGTATTTGTAAGGAGTGAGGAGGCATGAATGACCGAACCCTCGTTTCTTAAAGTTGAAAAACATTATCTCCCTGGACTGACTGGGATTTAATTCCTTTGAGTCCATGGCATAAATATTTTAAAGAAGCACCTGTGTGAGACTATTATTTCTGATACTTCTCACAGGTAGAGATCTGTCTGCAGTACCTTTCTATTTAACTATCGTATAATATACCCAGGAAGTCGAGGTCAGGAGACTTATCTATTAATTTGAATAATTTAAATTTTTCCACGATTTGTATTCCAGAGTAGGAATCCTCCTAAATTGCCTATTCTTGAATTCTATGGTTAAGATCGGTTTAAGAGAATTATTTCTGTTTTCGTTTAAATGCTCGGATTGTAGTCTGTGTGTTTTATCATCAAATCGTAACTTGAGCATTATGATTCTAGTGCCCCATAAATATATATGTACCTTTTGAACTAGAAAACTAATACCTCTACGGGATAATCTCTACCATGTGCAAACTTTATTATTCTGGAAAACCGGTGGTTAACTTTGTCAAATTTTACTTGGTTAACGTAAAGAAATTTGAGTAACCAGAACTCTGTTCTCGAGTGAATTCTTATTTGTGGAATTAAGGGGACATTCTCTCGCAACCCTATCAGTGATTCGAATTGGGCAACTCCGTGGAATGTATTTTATATTGTGTGTATTTATAATTTCAGTTAGATAATGTATATATGAATTACGTGTTTATAATGTTCTGTCTTCTAATACACTCTGCGTAAATATCTTAATTTCGTTTGGTTACAAGAATAATGATGGGACCCCTATTTCTATTGCGAGGGTACCCATCAGTGATTTCAAGATCCACTCCTCCCTTGCGGACTGTGGATAATATGCTTCAACAACACCGACGAGGAATGCACACCCGTGCCAACCTCAAGCTAAGTAATTTTCCTACGTGGAACCTTTATTAATTTAAATTTAGTGAATCTTTCTTGGGCATTACTTTACCTTCAATATTTAAATATTTTTGGCTTCTGTCGTAACACTAATTTATTAATTTTTGGTTCTCTTGCAGGACTAAATATTTCACAATCAATGGATCCAGGACAACGCCTTGCTCGACAAAGGTATTCGAGTTCTAATTCTAGTGTTAGTTTGAAGGTTAGAAATTTTATTTCATGTGGTACTGGGTCCTTACCCAGGGTACTCGGTTTTATAAGACATGGATCTAAGGCCTATGGCTATATAGATCATTTATTACTTCTCTGTAATTAAACACACAAATCACTACAACTAGAAACGAATGTTACTACATGTTGAGTAGTCTCTGTAATAAGTATTATATAACATTGTAATCCCATTTATGGTTTACTGTGGTAAAGCCGACTGTAATATTCTTTAAGATTTTGTCATAACTTTATCAATGGATGTTTACTTGAAATTCATGTAATCCAAGTGTCTAAAGTCTTTATGTTTATGAGTACTAAAAATTTATGTAATTCTCAAATTTTGTACAACAACTACATATATATATAATTTTGTTCTTGTTTTGTTTCCATAATTTCATTTGTATTTTACTACAGGTCAATATTCCTTAAATTAAATGCCTATGCTTATATATGTATATCTATATGCGTGGGAACGAATATAATTTCCAAAAACAATAGTTCTATTTCCTTTGATTTGACCGCATATCATATTTTCATGTATCTTTACATAACTCAATCTCATTACAGCTAACATACATAGTAGCTTTATTATTTTACTCAATGACTAAAATTAAACAGTAAAGGTTTAATCTATGATTCATACAATTCTACCAACTATTAAGAAATACAACCATTCAACAATAGAAGAAACAATTAGAGATACCTATCTGAACAAGTGCTAGAACAACAAAGGGAACAACCAAGTTCCACCCAACCATAGAACAGAGCAACCAATCTACTTGCTTCGTTCACCCCCTAGCCTGACCATGAATCCATGAGGGCGAACCTCGAAGCTCCTCTTTCTCTATAGTCCTCTTTCAGATAAGAAATTCTCCTTTCCTCACACTCAGAAAACAGTGCTCATAACAACAAGTGATATTCTTTTCCCCAACTTACTAGGCAACTTCCTACCTCCTCCCATATGCTCTATATGCAAAACCTCTTGTGCCTAGGTCTTTTTTCCCCTTTGGGAATTTTCGCAGCTTTACAAATCCCTGATTTTCATGGGATGCCAATGGCCAAATTCCTCATTTTCCATTTGTAAAATTCAGCCCTGAGGTAGTTCAAGCATGTTCCCCACTCCTGGAGTCATGGTTAGCTGATTTCAACCTTGTTGTTCCATTTGTCCCTCAGTAATTAATATAAAAAAATATTTGTCTCTTACAAGTGTCATAGTCAAAGAGTTGGTTGGGAAAATCAAATCTTTTCCCAAGAGTCACAATAATAAATTACAATTAACCAAATTCCAAATTCAGAATTGCCAAAAATGGAAAATGTTTTCCAAATTTGAATTTGCCAAAAATGGAAATAAATTCCTAAGTGCATACAAAATTTAACAATAATTTTTTTTTTGGAATATTACATGCTTCCCCCCTTCAATACAACATTGTCCTCAATGTTCGTTCCTTTCTCAGAGCAGGGTTGGATAATATTTCTACAAATCTTCCTCCAATTCCCAAGTGGCCTCCTCAGGACTAAAGTGCTTCCATTGCACTTTTACCTGGGCAACAACTCTATTCCATAGTATTGTTTTTCTCTTGTCCATAATGCCCTGAGGTTCCACTTGGAACTTGCCTTTTGGTTCCACCTACACCATGTTCCAATCGATCATGTGAGTAGGATCATGAACATATTTTTTTAACAAAGAAACATGAAATACATTATGAGTTTTCAGATTTGCGGGAAGTGCAAGTTGATATGCCACAGGTCCAATTCAAGGTAAGATATCGAAGGGGCCACAAAACCTGGGCACCAAATTTCAAAAGTTTCCTAGCTTTAATGAACTTCTTCTTGCTTTGACTTTTAAATACACATGGTCTCCAACTTGAAATTCCTGGTGTCTTCTTTTCAGGTCCGCTTAACTTTTTTTTCTGTCCTGTGCCTCCTTTAAATTATGTTGTACTTTTCTTACCATATTCTCCATTTCCTGGAGCATTTATGGTCCCACCATAAGTTTGTCAACTGGGTTATCCTAGCTAATCGACGTTGTACACTTTTTGTCATACAGTACTTCGAAGGGGCTCATCTTAGCCGATGTCTGGTAACCATTATTTTATGCAAATTCCACCAAGTGCAGGTAATCTTCCCACTTACCTGGTTTCGTCCTTATGTACATTCGTAGCATATCTTCCATGATTTGGTTCGTTTGTTCAGTCTTCCCATCCATTTTTGGATGATAGCTTGTGCTGAAATTCAAGTTAGTATTCAACCTTGCAAACAATTCTTTCCAAAATGTAGATGTAAATTTTACGTTTCTATCCGAAATCACCATTTTAGGAATACCATGTAGTCTAAAAATTTCCTTCATGAATATTTTAGCGATGTTGATATCTTTATAAGTATAATTTATAGGTATAAAATGTGAAGACTTGCCAAGCTTATCAATTACTACCAGAATTGAATCATTTTGTTTTTGAGTTCTAGGCAAACCTATGATAAAATCCAATGATATAGTCTCCCATTTCCATTCTGGTATAGGTAGAGGCTGCAATAGGCTAGCTAGGCGCTGGTGTTCAGCCTTCACCTGTTGACAATCTAGGCACTTAGATAGGTATTCTTCTGTATCGCCTTTCATATTAGGCCAATAAAATAACTTCCTTAATGTTGCTACCATTTTTTGGTATCCCGGATGACCATACTATGGCTTCTTGTGTGTTTCATCCAAAACTGTTAGCTTTAATTCAGTAGATTCTGGTATGTACAACCTATTTTTGAATCTTAGTAGACCATTTCTGTCCAAACTCAGATCTGTTTTGTCTAAATTTTCTGCATTGTTTTGTAAATATGCCACTGTTTTAATGTATTTTTCATCATTATTACTTGCATCCTTTATCCTCTGTTCAATGTTGCTTTCTTCCCTGGTAATGTTTATCTCAAACAACCCATGAATTCTTCTACTTAAACCATCTGCCACTTTGTTTTTCTTACCATTGATGTTTCTTACCTCGAAATCGAATTCACTCAAGAAGGAAAACCATCTTGCTTGTCTTGCGTTAAGTTCTGGTTGACTAAACAAGAATTTCACACCATTGTTATTAGTTAGCAACAGAAATTTTCTGCCCATTATATAGTGTCGCAAAATTTTTAACACATGGATTACAACTGCTAATTCCAATTCGTGAGTGACGTAGTTTTGTTCGTGCTCTTTTAGTTTTCAAGACTCGTAACAAATAATGTTCCCTTCTTGAGTTAGGACACCTCCCAAACCTTCTTTTATTGCATCCACACATAATGTGAAGTCTTTATCCGGGTCTGCTACCCTTAGAATGGGTGCAGTTGTTAATAGTGTTAAAAATGTCCTGGCATTTATGCGACCAAATAATCTTAGTTCCCTTTTTCTGCAGGGAGGTTATAGGATATGCAATCTTAGAGAATCCCTCTATAAATTTGCGGTAGTACCAAGTGATTCCCATGAATGATCAGATTTCTGCTACATCCTTAGGGATAGGCCATTCCATGATGGCTCTTATCTTCTCTGGGTCGATTGCAATACCTTTTTCAGATATTACATGTCCTAGGTACTATATTTTCTTTTGAGAAAAGTCACATTTGTCAAATTTTGCATACAACTTGTGTTTTCTTAAAGTTTGCAATACTATCCTTAGATGTTATTCGCGTTCTTCTTCTGTTTTCGAATACACTATGATATCATCAATAAATACCAAAACAAACTTATCCAGATATTGACTTAAAATGTTGTTCATTAAACACATGAACGTTGTTGGTGCGTTAGTGAGACCAAATGGTATAACAACAAATTCATAATGTCCATATATCATTCTGAACATTATTTTACTTATGTATTCATCCTTTATTCTGACCTCATGATAACCAGATCTTAAATCCAACTTAGAAAAATTATTTTCCCCTCCCACTTGGTCAAACAGATCATTGATTCTAGGTAGGGGGTATTTGTTCTTAACAATCGTTTTGTTTAACTGTCTGTAATCAATGCATAATCTTAGAATTTCGTCTTTCTTTTTAACAAAAAGCACTGGTGCTCCCCATGGTGAGACACTTGGCTTGATGTACTCCTTGTCCAACAGTTCTTGTAGTTGACCTTTTAACTCTGTTAATTCAGGGAAACTCATTATGTAGGGTGCCTTAGATATAGGGGTTGAACCAGGAAGCAGATTGATAGAGAAGTCTATCTCTCTTCTTGGGGATAGTTCATGTATTTTTTCTACAAACAAATATTTGAATTAATGTAAGATGGAAAAATATTCTAGGCTAGGTTTATTCTCTTTTTCCAACAGATTAGTTACTTGGATAACATAAATCTGACAACCTTTACTCATGCACTTCTTAAATTGCATTGCTGAAATTTGCCTTACTGAGACTGGTTTTCGTATGCCTTGTACTATCCTATCAGTGTCATTCTCATCCTTGTAAGTGAGTGATTTTTCATAAAAATCCAAAATTTTTGTATGCCTCTCTAACCAGTATATTCCAATAATTATATCATAAGACCCTAACTGTAGAATATTCAAATTTATTTTGGTGTTCTGACCATCTAAACTGAACTCACAATCAGAAATGAAATCTGTTACTTTTCTTTTTGTTCTTGTTGCTAATTGTACTAGCCAAGACTTTGTATGCCTTACTTTCTTAAGTTTATTTGCATCCACTATACCAGGAGAAACATAACTGAAGGTATCTCCTGGATCAATTAAGACATAAACATGATTATTATTAACTTTACCTTCGACTTCCACCACAGTGGACTAGAGATCAACTTGTCAGACATCCATGCCTGCATTGATCCTTTGTACGCTTCTACCCACATCTCCCACTATAGAGGCCTCTTCCAGGTTGTGAACTTTGGTCCTTGTTGTAGAAGTTAGACATGGACAGTTCCTCCTTAAGTGAGTTTCTCCACATTCCCAGCATTTCAACGGTTCTCTGGCGCTGTCCCCAAACTTCTCGATTCCTAGATTAACTGGTTTACCTCCCCCTTGGGTGTTTTAGTTATTGGAGTGAATATATTTCCTTGGAAATCTCTTTGTTGCATTTCGGAAAGGGGTTGGTTGGTAGACCTTTTTCCCCTAGTTCATTCTGTCTTGTTTCTTATTTGTCCAAGCCTTGGGAAATTCAGACCATTGTCTGTATTGATCGTAACACATTCGGGCCTTCCTGAAAACTTTTCTTAAGGTCTTGGGGTTGTCGAATTCAATTATGTCCGTATAGGACTATGGTAACCAGCTTAGGAACCACTGTATTTTGACTTTATCTTCCCGGATATAAGGCATGAATCTTAATAATTCAAGGAATTTGTTTATCAAGTCATCCATAGTCATTTGACCGAACCTTAGCTCATAAAATCCTTTTTTTTTTCTCTCATAATAAATTTATGATAAATACTGTTTCTTAAAGTATTTCTTGAAGTCCTACCATTCCATCTATTTTTCCTTTAGGCCCTTGGCCAACTTCAGGTCCTGCCACCATATACTCACCTTTCCTTTCATGTTATAGATGGCCATTCTGACCTTCATGTTGCTGGAATAATTGTAGATCTAGAAATACTTTTTTATGTCTATAAACCATGCTTCAACCTCCTCCCCTATCATGGATTCCCCGTCAAAGGTGGACAATTTGATTTTATTAAACTCTCCCTCCAGGTGGTCCACCTATTTTCTCTTTCTTCCTATGGTTGTTTTATATTCTGCTGATGGTGTGCCTTCGGAAGAGCTGTCCTCTTTTTTTGCTTTAGGACCAGAATTTTTAGAGGTTCTTTTGTTGACATCTTCTTCCTCGTTATTGTATTTTTGGATCTTCTTTGTTACTATACCACGACACAATACTTCATTTATTTCTTGATGTTCTTGTTGTGCCTTTTTCAGTTTCTCATTGTTTTCCTTGAACACTTGCAGTTCCACAATAAGGTTTCTCATGGTTTCCAGAACCTGGGTGGCAGAAATTCCTTCACTGTTCTGCCCAGGCTCTCTAGGAGGTCCTTTCTCGAGATTCTCCTCAAGTCTCATCTGTTTTTCATTCCGTGCTTCCATTATCACAACATAAATAATTTTTTTTGTTTGTAACAGTAAGAATTTTGTTAGTTTTTTCATTAAACATAAAACATGGCTAAACAAACATTTTTGTCCCTATTTAAGGTCCAAGTGTTGTGACCTTTTCTCTTATACCATATGTAATGTACCCCAAAATAAATAAATTGTTAGGTGCATTAAACTCCCTTACTCTATTACACTTGGTTTGTTTATAATTAAAGGTGTTTTTGTCGGAATACAATGCATGCTTATTTATATTATCAACGATAAAAAAAAACAAGGTGATTAACCTTTCCAAGAAATCGTGCCTATTACCATTACACAAAACATGGGTTAAAACTTGTCATAACAGGTTATGGTGTAGCCTCTTCATGAAACTATATACCTATAGTTTCTCTAGCCTACATAGTTATTACCTCTATCAAGAGATCTACAAAAACATTTCACTAAATCCTACCTTCAAACGAGTCTTGGTACTCTCTACCTCATCTCTAAGTGAAAGAGTACTTCAGATTTTATTATGACAATCCCACACATACAATATCCTTTTCTTTACTATAACCCCTTATAATTCCATACACCAAGAATTATTAAAATGTTGGTAGTAGATGCAAAATACGTTACCATAAAGTTCTTATAATTAAACTTAGACAAGGCAACGTATTTTTGAGTTTTATATGAATGCATTAACATAGGTCTTACTTGTAGGTTTAACCTTAATCGCATGTGGGCTTCCTTATAACAATTATACCCTAATGGATTGCACACTCTAACTATCACAGTAGCGGATGTTTATGTCAATGTTCTTGTTAAGGTCTTCAACACGTTAGTTAGCAGGACTAACGCCCATATCAGTCGGATGAAACTAGGGCCACACAAATAAGGATGGTGAATGCTAGGGTTTGGAGGCCCACCTGGCACAACAGGTCACCATCCAAATGCTTATTGACTAGCATATAAAAAAACATATAGTTCCATGACGAGGATTAGGACTAACAAATTTAGAGGGCTCGGATCAATGTATAGTTAAAGCATGTCTGTAAATAATATTAACTGCTCTGGTAGGGATTTATGAGGCTTTTCCTACACTGTACAGTTCTAGATTATCGTTACCAATGTGGGTACTTCATGTGCACATGTTCACATGGCCCAAGTATTCAAGGAATCTATATCCATTACTCTTGCGATAAGTGGGTCACTTAGGTAACTCATGTTTCTTTCCTCCCTTGGCTATTATGCATTTTAGAAGAATTGCTTTGCATTAACTTATGTAACCCTACTCTACGTGTAATCACGGACGCCGAAGGGGGGTTCCTACTCTACGTAGGTAAGAAGACATTACACGCTTGCCATTTTTCCTCCTTTACCAGGTATGTTTACCAAAGCTTCATTGTTCGAGTTACCTGTAGGATGTAAGGAAGAGTCAGTCGCATTGTTGAGCTTGTCTCTGTAGTTAGTTTCTTTATGATAGTTGGTTGGGGCCTTCCTCCTCGCTACTCTTAACTTTTTGGAGTGCTACCATACATGCTCTGTATAAACACATAGCTTCTAACTCAGTAATGGCTTGCAGTTGTGTCTCTCCCATGAGGTTAACCCTTCGTTACTCAAGGATTTCACTTGTTTGTAAGCCATTTTATGTAGGTGTTTCTTGATTTAGGGGGTAATCACGAATAATATCAAGGTTCTGTCCTAAGTCATTTTCTTTTTAATAAATAGACTTGTGAACTTTTCTATTTGAAATATTTCAAGGTATACCTATCGTCGAGCTTCCGTGATTAAAACCCTGCTATGGTGACCCTAAAGTTCCACCGAGAGTGTCTTGTGTGAGTAACGGTATACTAAAGCACTATGTGGATGATGCTATGCATATCTTGTATTTGTAAGGAATGAGGAGGTATGAATACCCAAACCCTCGGTTCTTAAATTTGAAAAAATGTGTCTCCCTGGACTGACTAAGATTTATTTCGTTTGAGTCCATGACGTAAAGATTTTAAAGAAGCACCTGTGTGAGACTATTATTTCCCATACTACTCGCAGGTAGAGATCTGTCTGCAGTACCTTTCTATTTAGTTTTCATATAATATACACAGGAATTCAAGGTCGGGAGACCTCTCTATTAATGTGAATAATTTAAATTTTTCTAGGGTTTGTATTCCAGAGTAGGAATCCTCCTAAATTCCCTATTCTTGAATTATATGGTTAAGATTGGTTTAAGAGAATTATTTCGGGTTCTGTTTAAATTCTCAGATTGTTGTCTGTGTGTTTTATCATCAAATCATAAGTTGAGAATTATTCTTCCAGTGTCCCATAACCCTATCTGTACCTTTTGAACTGGAAAATTAATACCTTTGCAGGATAATATCTACCATGTGCAAACTTTATTACTCTGGAAAACCGGTGGTTAACTTTGTCAAATTTTACTCGGTTAAAGTAAAAGAAATTTGAGTAACCAAAACTCTATTCTCAAGTGCGTTCTTCTTTGTGGCATTAAGGGGAAATTATCTCGCAACCCTATCGATGATCTAAATTGGGTAACTCTGTGGAATGTATTTTATACTGTGTGTATTTATAATTTCAGTTATATAATGTATATATGAATTACATGTTTAGAATGTTATGTATGTTAGTACACTTTGTGTAGATATTTTAATTTCATTCGGTTATAGGACTAATGATGGGACCCTTGTTTCTATTGCGAGGGTACCCATCAGCCATTTCAATATCCACTCCTCCCCTGTGGACTATGGATAATATGCTTCAACAACATCGACGAGGAACGCACACCCGTGCCAACTTCAAGCTAAGTAATTTTTCCTATGTGGAACCTTTACTAATTTATCTTACGTGGATTTTTCTTGGGCATTACTTTATCTACACTATTTAAATATTTGTTGGTTTCTCTCGTAACACTAATTTATTAATTTTCGGTTCTCTTGCATGAATAAATATTTCACAATCAATGGATCCAGGACAACGCCTTGCTCAACAAAGGTATTCGAGTTCTAATTCTAGTGTTAGTTTGAAGGTTCGTAATTTGATTTCATGTGGTACTATGTCCTTACTTAAGGTACTCGGTTTTATAAGACTTGGATCTAAGGCCTCTAGATATACAAATCATTTATTACTTCTCTATAATTAAACACACAAATCTCTACAACCACAAACAAATGTTACTACATGTTGAGTAGTCTCTGTAATAAGTACTATATAACATTGTAATCCCATTTATGGTTTACTATGGTAAATATGACTGTAATATTCCTTATGATTTTTCCATAACTTTATCAATGGATGTTTACTTGAAATTCATGTGATCCAAGTGTCTAAAGTCTTTCTATGTATGAGTATTAAATATTTATGTAATTATAAAATTGTGTACAACAACTACATATATAGATATAATTTTGTTCTTGTTTTATTTACAGAATTTCGTTTGGCTTTTACTACAAGTCAATATTCCTTAAATTAAATGCTTGTACTTATATATGTATATGTACATGCATGGGAACGATTATAATTTCCAAAACAATAGTTCTATTTCCTTTGATTTGACTGCATATCATATGTGCATGTATCTTTACATAACTCAATCTCATTACAACTAAAATAAACAATAGCTTTCTTACTTCACTCAATAACTAAAATTAAATGGTAAAGGTTTAATATACGATTCATACAATTCTACCAGCTATTAAGAAATACAACCATTCAACAATAAAATAAACAAGTAGAGATACCTATATGAATAAGTGTTGGAACAACAAATGGAACAACCAAGTTCCACCCAACCATAGAACATAACAACTAATCAAGTTGCTTCATTCACCCCCTAGCCTGACCATGAATCCATGAGGGCGAACTCCGAAGCTCCTCTTTCGCTATAGTCATCTTTTAGATAAGAAATTCTCCTTTCCTTACACTCGGAAAATAGTGCTCATAACAATAAGTGATATTCTTTTCCCCAACATACTAGGCAACATCCTGCCTCCTCCCATACGCTCTATATGCAAAACCTCTTCTGCCTAGGTCCTTTTTCCCCTTTGGGAATTTTCGCAGCTTTACAAGTCCCTGATTTTCAAGGGCTGCCAATGAACAAATTCCTCATTTGCCACTTGTAAAATTCAACCCTAAGGTAGTTCAATCCCGTTCCCCACTCATGGAGTCATGGTCAGCTGATTTCAACCTGGCTATTCCATTTGTCCCTCAACAATTAATATAAAAAAATATTTGTCTCTTACAAGTGTCATAGTCAAAGAGTTAGTTGGGAAAATCAAATATTTTCCCAACAGTCACAATAATAAATTACAATTAACCAAATTCCAAATTCGAAATTCCCATAAATGGAAAACAAATTCCAAATTCGAATTTTCCAAAAATGGAAATAAATTCCTAAGTGCATACAGACTTTAATAATAATTTATTTTTGGGGATATTACACGTACATACTCAGGCTGCTCCACTACAACCTGCGTACATACTTAGGCTGAAGCACTACAACCCGTATACATACTCAGGCTTCTTCACTACAACCCGCGCACATACTTAGTCTGCTTCACTACAACCCGCATACATACTCAGGCTTCTCTACTACAACCCATGCACATACTCAGGCTGCTCCACTACAACCTGCATATACCTCCAAAAATTGCAAAAAATAAAAAGTTATAAGGAATTCGTTGAGATTAGGGGCTATTGGGTAGCTTCCCAACTAATCCACCGACTAAAGCCCATCACCCAACTGAATAACCATCCTTTTGTGATATAAAATGAGGTGTCGGGGTCTCATTTTACATCTAGACATAAGAACACTGAAACTATGCCCGATTTTACTTCCCCTCCTTGCCCAAGAAATTGCAGCCCATTTTTTAGAATTGCCTAAGAATTTCATTATTATCCCTTCTTCCTCCATCAGAACCCATTCACTTCCCAAGAAGAGATCAGAAGGTTGAGAGGAGAAACCATAAAAAGGTGCACTTGGATATTGGTGAAGAGGATCTCGGACCATGTTTGTGGAATGGTAGTCGTCTTTGATTGTAAAAGTATAATCATTGAGTTATTAATAAAAGAATTACTTTTCCTGTCCCAAATCATGGTGTATTGAATGCTTTACGGGCTATTGGGTAGTTTCCCAACCAATCCACTGGCTATAGCCCGTCACCCAACTGAATAACCATCTCTTTGTCATATAAAAGGAGGTGTTGGGGTCTCATTTTACATATAGACATAAGAACAATGAAACTCTTCCCAATTTCACTTCCCCTCCTTGCCTAAGAAATTGCATCCCTTTTTTGAGAATTGCCTCAGAATTCCATTATTATCCCTTCTTCCTCCATCAGAACCCATTCACTTCCCAAGAAGAGATCATAAGGTTGAGAGGAGAAGCCATACAAAGGTGCACTTGGAGCATGGTGATGAGGATCCTGGACCAGGTTCACGGAATGGTAGTTGGATTTGATTGTAAAGGTATAATCCTTGAGTTATTAATAAAATAATTACTTTTCCTGTCCCAAATCATGGTGTACTGGATGCTTTTATTAGTTTATGTTTTGACATTCTAACATCTAACCCTAATTTGTATATGGAATATCATGTTTGTAGTTTTCTATTTGTCAATCTTTGGATGCAGGTTAGCCCTGGGAGGAGGTGTGTAGTTAGCCAAAATTTCAAGCGTGAGGGGATCATCACCGGACGCAGAGTAGAGGTATAGTTACCTGATCTCCCTCATCTTTTATTTTCTTGTATAAGTTTCAGTATGTTTGGGGTAGTTTAGAGAAGTAGTTGACTTTTAGATGGTTAATTGATTTTCCTACATTCTAAACCCTGGTGTAGTCATAGGGGAGTTTTTCCCGCTAACAAAACTAGCGACCATACTAGGGAATCCTCTAGGGTTTTTTAGGGGATTTCGGGTTGTCTGATTGATTTTTCTGCCTTTTGAATTTATTTTGAGTCTTGTGAGTCTTTTAAGGGATTCTAGTCACCTTCAGGTGCCATACCAGTTCTTCCTTCCCTATAAGACTGTCTATTTTCTTTCTTTTTTAAGGAACTACAGAGGTATACGTGCCCTTCTTTGGGTCAGCCTATGTACATACACGCTCTGATTAGTAAAAAACTTGCGTACATACGCAGGCTGCTGAGGCAACAATAGAGTATTTGGTTCAAGAATTGTTAAGCCCTAATATTGGCTCATTACCCCTTAATTGGGGCATATTAGATTAGTAATGCTATTTTATTTATGTCGGCTTTAGGCCATTAGTTGTAATTTAGATTAGTAATGTTATTTTAATTATGTCGTCTTTAAGCCAT
>ML799043.1:215269-256065 GCA_009831015.1 Picea engelmannii | reverse complement strand
CATCTTGTACTTGAACATTTAAGTGGGGTAAAAGGAGGTTGCCCCCTCGAAGAGGCTTATTATCTGAAATTATCTCTTTTTCAAGGCGTTGAGTACTTTCCCTGAGGTTTTTATATGCTATATTGATGTTTGGTTCTTAACAAGAATGTTTTTGAAAAAGTGGCAGCCAACCTCTTTCTTTATTGAGGTTTATACTTATTAGGGTTTCTTGATATAGTTCAGAGTCTATGTTTTTACATCCATAACTTGGGTTAGAATTCAGTTTCATTGTATTTTTGAAGTTTCTTGTGTTTACTTTTGAAAGGGTTTTAAGCGAGTCTTTGAATGATTGATCTTCCTATTTGGTTTCTTTAGTGATTCCTTGTGATATGCAGTGGACCAAAGATTTATTTTAGTCTTGTATTGGTGCTCTTTTTACCCCTTTCATTTTCTTTGAAAAAAGAGAAAAAAGATTTATTTCAGTTTTTTCTGTTTGAAGCATTTTTCAAAAAAACGATTTCTCATTTCCAATTTGGTAAAGTAGTTGGAGTTAGTTATTTTATTAGAAAGGAAAAATAGTTCATTTTTTAAGTTCTTTACTGATTTCTTCAAAATTAAGTAGCTTGTAGTCAAGAAAAATTTCGTTTTAGGTATTGTTTTTAAAGATCTTGAAAAAAGTTAGTTAAAGAAAAGTTGGTTACAAAGAGTTAATTGCAAATCTTTACTTTTGACTGGAAGTAGTTTTTCTTTCAATATTTGTCTTTTTCTCCTCTTTTTGTCTCCTATAACATCACTAGTTTCACCGCCATATGCCTTGAGTTAATCAAGCCATTAAAACGAACGCTAAATATAAAATTAATTAGACTTTTTATGTTTGTAGGGTCAACCAACTAGTTTAGGGTTAGGGCCTTGAATTAGATTGGAGAGGAAACTCTTAAAGGCCGTTAAACACACATTCAAGTCAGAGCTAGGCGTGTTCTCTATGCTACCTAGTTTTCCATAGTGAGTTATTCATTAATTTATTTTGGTCTCTGACCTAAGGTGCTATATCGCCAACTTTGTCGGTCATGAGAAATTTTTGGTCTTCCATTTAGAAACGTGGAGCTGCCTCTTTATAGGTGTTGTTTTTTATAACACTGGTTTGTCAGAGTCAGTGTGTGATATTTTTACAGACTTAAACGATCCCACAAGGGGAGAAACTATGCATAATATATTCATGGCTAAAGTTCCCAATGATACCAACCGAGGAACCCCTTCGCAAGGGGATTCTTGTGCTTTTCCTTTCTTCAGAAACATTGGTGTCCCTTTGATGGCCACTTTGTACATTCCTGGGTTGAATGTTGAACTACCGGTCTGGTTGGGTACCATTCCAAATGTACTGAATGATATTGATGCTTCTTAGTTAAGAAAATTATGTAAATGTGTTCAACCTGCACAGAATAGATCTAGCTAAACAATAATACACACTTTTGCAGAGAGAATTTGAGAAAGAAGAAGAAAGAGAGAAAGAATGAAAGAATTCTCATTAACCGTTTTCCACAAGAAAAGAGTGAATAATTTACAATAGATATAGGATAAATGAGTAAATAATGAGACATAGTGGTGGTCTAGAGTGATCTAGACACACACTAGTAGTTACGGGAGTAAACTACCACCTAGTCTAGTCTCTCAGGAAGTTACGAGAGTGAATTGCCATCTAATTGAGTTAACTAGTCAACTAGTCTTCAGTTAACTAACTGAACATAGAGTAGTGAGGAGTTAACTCAGGAAATCAAGGGTAATGCGCCAGTTTGGTGATAAACCCAAGGCAATTTCACATTCGTTGGTGATGATCCCAGTGTTGCATGGTCACAAAACCAATCCAACATCTAAATTCAACTCAACTAGTCAAATTGAAGTGTCAACTGAAAGAGGATATTCTCCAAGTGGAATATTATCCCCTAAAATATAGGAGACTAGATAATGACTAATTATGACTAATAAACAAGGAAAACCCTTAGGAAAAATAAATCCTAGGTGTGTGTGAAGTAACTCCAACACCCCCCTGAACATCACTATGGTGAAAATAAAGAATGGGACCCGACAACAAGGCCATGTTAGGTACCCAATTACAAAATATACAATTAAATAAACAAGGAAAGAGGGAAAACCTCATCGAAAAACCCCCCTCAAATTACAATGTAAAAAAAAATAAAAAAATGAGAAGGAACAAAAGCAGTGGCTAAGCAACCTTGTCCTTCACTCCAAGAAGACCTCGCAACTATGCAAGTTTGTGCTCGTTGAAGATTTTGTTGAAGATGTAGATGTATGCATGGATCTGATGAAGTATATGCACCATTGATATGTCCACACATATCCACTTTATCTTCTTGTAATGAAAAATATCCAAATAAAGTTTGGATGAAATTTTGAAAATCGTGCGTTCGTTTCCGAAAAAATGATGAAATTGTGTTTATTTTAAGACGATCATAACGATCATAACAGAGATGCATGAATTGTGAAAGGAAAAGTATATGCATGTGAATTTTGAGATGCATTCCATACACTTCCACATGAGTTTCAGATAACAAATCTGAAATGGAGTAGACATCATCTTCAATTAATGGAATACAATATGCTCCATAAAATAGAGGATACATCCTATGGCCATATCTTGTCTATTGAGAAAGTCATTTTTCTCATCGACAGAATCAGGTTCTACTTCCATTTCCATATTTATTTGGTACATGCCTCTTCATATGAGCATAAGAAGAATTTTTGTCTTCCATTCCAAAAAGTTATGAGGCGTGAGAAGTATTTCTGGCGAATAATCCATCTTTTTGTTGTCTTTAATCTTTTGTACCTGCAAAAAAAAATTGGTGTAGCTTTTTATTTGTAGTCCATTGTCTCTGATACCATGTAAATGTGTTGAACCTACACATAATAGATCTGGCTAAACAATAATACACACTTTTGCAGAGATAATTTGAGTGAGAAAGAAGAAGAATGAGAGAAAGAATGAAAGGATTCTCATTAACCGTTTTCCACACATAAAGAGTGAATAATTTACAATATATATAGGATACATGAGTAAATAATGATCCATAGTGGTGGTCTAGAGTGATATGGACACACACCAATAGTTATGAGAGTAAACTTCCACCTATTCTAGCCTCTCAGGCAGTTACGGGAGTGAACTGCCACCTAGTTAAGTTAACTAGTCAACTAGTCTTCAGTTAACTGACTCAACAGAGAGTAGTGAGGAGTTAACTCAAGAAATCAAGGGTAATGCACCATTCTGGTGATGAACCCAAGGAAATTTCACATCATCTAGTGATGATCCCAATGTTGCATGGTCACAAAACTAATACAACATCTAAACTCAACTCAACTAGTCAAATTGAAGTGTCAACTGAAAGAGAATATTCTCCAAGTGGAATATTCTCCCCTAAAATATAGGAGATTGGATAATGACTAATAAACAATGAAAAAACTTAGCAAAAATAAATCCTAGGTGTGTGTGAAGTAACTCCAACACCTTATGTCATGGGAATCATGTCAATGTTCCTTCATCAACAAAATTTTATCCTCCTCCTCCTTCCTTCCCTGGTGAAAGCATAGCTACTAGTAACCAGAAGTCCAAACGAAATAGAAAGAGGATGAATATGAAGAATAAATCACCAACCTTTGCGAGTCATGTTGGAGATAGGTATGTATCTTCTACAAGTCATGTTATCGACCCATCACCAACCTCTACAAGTCATGTTGGAGATGTGAAACCAGTCGCTGCTAGTCATGTTGGGGGCATTGATTTTGTTGAGAAACCTAGGCGGATAGGACATAAGCCTAAGTTCCCTTGTAAGCTTTGAAATGGATATCACCTTACTCATTTATGTCATCGTCTTCTAGAAGTACGAAGATTGTGGTCCTTGTCTGCAAGCTCTTTTGATTCTGAGTCTTCTGAGGTTTCCTCACAATCTATTCAACCTCTGGTTGATGAAGTGCTCATGCCGATGAAATATTCGGTTGATCCCACTCCTCTTTTGGGGGGTTATGTTCATGTAGACCATGTTGTCTCATAGCATATTCAGTCAGTGGTTGAGAAAGTGGTCATGCCGATGCAGTTTTCGGATGATCCCACTCTTGTCTTGGAGAGTGTCGATTCTACCAAAGTGGTCACATCGATGCAATCTTCAACTGATCCCACTCTTCTATTGGGGAGTGATGTGTCTACCGACTATTTTTTTAGCATTTCCAGTTCAGTACTTTCATAACAAGGGGGAATTCCGCTCACTTCAAGCACACCCCCTCCAATCCCTAGGATGACTTCCTTTAATTGGAGTGACCTTGTTGAGCCTCATCTTCCTTCTTCTACACCTTTTCAAATAAGAGTTGAATTTAATTCAACAAACATTTTATCGATGTATTGTGGATGAAGGAACCTCCACAACTATTGTATCCTCTTCGTTTTGGAAAGCTTTGGGTTCTCGCGAGCTTGTGCATGATTTGCATGAGCTATTGGATTTTGACAAACGTCCTAGTGAACATTTGGGGATTCTTCCTCAGTTTCCTATCTCGTTAGATGGGAAGACTATCCTCATCGATGTTATAGTGGTGCAAGGCCCATTAGATTTCAATATTCTTCTCGGGCGTGATTATTTATATGCTATGAATGTTGCGGTGTCTACGCTTTTTCGGGTGATGCATTTCCCTCATAATGGAAGCATTGTCACTATCGACCAACTGGCATCTGATAATCACCATCCTAATTTGGCATTAGTTCAGGATGCCCCTTTATATGTTCCTAGTGTTCATATAGACTCTACCCCACCATGAGTTAATTATGTGGCGTCTTATCCTCAGTATTCAATTGCTTCTGAGCAGGAACCTATGCAATCATTTTTTCCTTCTTGAGACTTGGTCTCAACAATTGATCGATTGGTTTATCCAATGGGAGCATGGGATCCCTTGCTTCCCCCACTTGGTACAAGTGATCTCGTTAGGATTACTTGAGAAAAGTATCCCTATGGAGTCTTCTTTAAGCCCTTTTCAAACTCTCTAAACATGAAAATATTGTTGAGAGATCTTGTTGCCCTTCACACTCGCCAAACTCAAATTTGAAGATGCGTCTATCCATCGGTATTTTACCCATTTTTCAGTTCATATGGTCAACTGTACGAATAAAGGTATACTCTAGGAACCTCGTTTCACTAGAAAAGTATTCTTAGGTATAGGTTTAACCCTTTTTCGTGCTTGAGGGACTAAATTTACAAAAAAGGAACATTCTCTTTGGTTTTGGTTTATCACCTTTTTCGGGCCTTGTAAATTACTTACGGAAAATGAACCCCCATGGAGTCCATAGTTAATCTCTTTTCAGAGTCCGTAAAATTGAAAATATCGTCGAGTGACCTTGTTCCTTCACACTCGTTAAATTGGTCCAGAAGAACATCTACTGGCATGAGTGTTGATGAAAAGATATGGAATGATCTTACTCAAGCATTTTCAAACTTTACTTGGCTAAAGAAAAGTAGATGGGAATATCACCCTATGTTTATAGACAAAAAAAATAACATCCTAACTCACAAGTATTAATTATGAGTGCTTAGGCTAGTATTTTGTCAACAAAAAGCTTGCTTTAAATTCACCTTTTATGTAATTTTTTGAATATAATAGTTGTTGAAGTAAATGTAAGAACAAAAGTAAAGACACCGAGATGATAATCAACACATATGAGACATAAATAAATCCTTTATTGCATTCCAATTCACCAAAGAGTCATTTTCTTTACAAAATCTCATACAAAAATCTTGGACCAAAGTCAAACTTAGACATCCCCAATGGAACATACAAAAGGAACTCTGACAGAAAACCAAAACTAAACTATAAAATTTGGATAAACTTTCCACATATTTCTACCCACTTGACTATGCACAATAGCCTTTATCAGTCATGAAAATTAATTCACAAACAAACAAGTCTACACAGACTATCAAAGATAGATCTACACCTCTAGAAAACAAGTGTCTAAATGATTTGATTGAGCCCTAAATATTGTTGTCTACAATAAGACCCTTCTATCGTAAAAGAGAATCTGGTTGTGATGAATATATGAATGAATGAAAACTGAACTATCTCAACATAAAATCAAAGAGAAAACGTTAGCATGCTTCTACTTCTATCCCTCCTTTGTTCCTCCCTTTCCCTTTGATTTTAACAAATTAGAATTGGTTGAAGAAGTTCAACCAAATCATTAGTTAAGTTAATTAAAAGACTCAACTAACTTTAGTTAGGGGGAAGAGTAATAATTATAATAAGGGTCATAAATAAATAATAACTGGTAGGTGGGACCCCTTGTGACTCCCTTTAGTTCATAACAATCATAACATAACCATTAGTTAAGCAAAACACACCTCCTTCTGCCTCCCATCAACATATTCACTTTTGGCAATTTAAACTCATGAAATTTGAAATTATTTAAAAAATAATACTCATATATCCAAAATAAACATGTTGTCCAAAGATCCCTGAAATCAACTGTCATAAAACAATAGATATAATAAAAACTCAAAAACCATATTTCCCAGTCTGTGATGCAACAATTCCACTTTAACAAAAACAAACACATAGTCACGGTAATAACTCAACATCTTGTGCTGAGCCATCGATTTAATATAACATTGCTTTGATTTAGTCACACCATGATCGAATATGTTGTGCAAACTCATGCTTATACAATCAAACAAGCATAAGGATGTAGTTGATATACTCTCTACAGTCATCCAGTCCAATAGTCATTTGGCTCCAAAGAAAACCATAGTTACCACGCCCATCATTTCATTTTGCAAAAACACCATACACACAACGTGACATGCATGAGAAAAATCAAGCATTTGTAACCAATGCCAACTATCATCCAAATAATAATTAGTGCCAATACCAGTGACTTTGTATCAACCAAACAATTTTTCCACTGTCGTAAAATCAATTTATGTAACAAGTTGTGACAACAACGCCTACCCACGCATTGATTTGAATCCGGGTAAAGGCCTTCTTATTTAAACAATACTGAGTTATTACATAAGGAGGGTGACTATATACTTTGAAAGTGAAATTGGTCATGTTTGGTTTACAACTATTATAACATAAACAGTGACTTTAACATGACCAACTGGGCGAGCCCGTTCTCAAAAGTCGACAATTATACCACCAATCGACCATAACCAAGTCGTAAAACCAACACGCTATGCTAGAATTATCTACCAATATTTAGACTAGAGGATAAGGTTTGTCCCATAGCCAACACAGGGAGAGAAAAGAAATTCCTTGTAATGGTGGAAACTTCAAGGGCACGATGCATACACAGGAAGGACCACAACTCATTCGTGGATGGGTACAAATCCACAACAAAGGGGCCATAACCGAAAGGTAACGCTCTGGTTTGGCCGGACAATGGTTACTTAATGCACGTAGGGTATAACCCTCATGCTATTTGGTCAAGAAATCACAACACAGAGGTGAAGACAGGGCCAAGTAAAAACCCACTTCGTGACCCTTAGTAGTAAAACCAACCAATGTCTAAGTGAAGAAAACACAGTGATGCAGGCTGCCCTTAACCATTAAAACCAAAAAGCCAAAGACTGGATTTAGTAACAATGCTTGAATATAGATTTCCACTCAAGACCAAACAAAAAACCTCCACTTAAACCAAAAAGAATAACAGAGAGCTACCACCCAGGGTCATCCATAACTTATACAAATTCAATATTATTGCAGGAAGAATGACAACTCAAGGACACAATTTTGCACAGTTGCAACACTTAGGAAATCACAAACTAATACACCTAAGCCAGTATCATTTCATAACCAGATAAGAGTCAAGAATGGCCAAAAAATGAACATACCTGTAATCGAATTCCTTAAAATGAGAGTTGGCCGAGCGATTCTTCCCTGCTAAAAATCTGGAGCATAACCACAACAACAAGATTGAACAATAGCCCGACTAGGGTGGTGGCTAACAGGAGGAGTAAAGATGGCATGCATTAAATGAATGTCGCCTCCACCCACAATGCATTAATTCATTAGTACATGCCAACACATTAACCATTAATCAAACCATGTATCGAACCCCCCACCACATTAAAAACCAATAGCATGACTTATGCCATAACATAATTCAAGTCCCATATAATTCAACCATTCGCACAACCCACATCACTATCACCTTTCCAAATGCACCACCAACATTCCATATCATATGTGTTTTAACCATAACCCAATCACAATTGCATAACCATTTACTTGTTAGCTAGTCTTTAACAATAATTGTTAATTCTTTCATGCATGTAGTATAGTGAATATGATAGTTTTAAACTCTTCCCCCTTGCAATTTTTTTTATTTCTTTCCAATATTTTGCATGTAGTATAGTAAAATTGTCGTATTAGATCCCATTTTTTATAATATTTTTTGCTTCTCTCAAAATTGTCCTTCATGCAATTTCACTAACATGCTTGTTGTGTAGGTGCGATAAGAACAAAATAGCATAGGTTGTAGTAACATAAGGAGTCAACACCTCATAAGCTCAAATCATAACGAATAACAATAATATCTCATCAACCATGTAAGTCATGTCACATATCATCACAACATCAAAAGTGAAAAGATATGATCTTCAATAGTTCAAGGGGGTCCCACCAACTAGTATTATTTAGTCTTTTATAATAATAGGCTTTAGCAACACTTTGCGGGCAAAACTTCGTTGACAATTTTAATCGTCAACAAACTGGCGACTCCACAGGAAAATTTGTTTCCAACAGATTTAGAACTCAGAACTCATGGTTTCATAGAACAAGAACAGTAATATTAGAAGACATAACTAGAATAATTATGCAAGAGGGGGAAGTGAGCGAACTTAATGGAAAGATGACCGGGAATTTGGGAAGAATTGATGAAAAGTGTTAAGTATGAGGGGTTTTTACCACTGTATACATAATAATTCAACTGGAATATGCTCTTAACTTTCAAGGAGGAAAACTTATAGAATTTCTCTTAAGATATCAATGGATGAAGAAATGGCAAGAAGAAGCGGGAAATAACCAATTCCTTGTAAGAAAACAGTGGAAATATGTAACAATTTCAAGGGCCCTTCAGAGGAGACATCATAACAGTTGTGTAAGCTTGATTGTTATCAACTAAAAATGCTTTGCAGGAGTGTCACTATGGTAGAATTGATCCAACATTCTATCTTGACCAAACAATAAAATATGATAAAGACAATAATCACAAGAGAAGTAATAATGCAGAAATTAAAACAACAGCAATAAAAGACTCAATTTGAAAAACAACAAGGAAAGAAAACATAACTTAGAAGGAAGAAATCAAGGTACTGTAAGCGTAGAAAAGAAGCACAAAAATTGAAAGCATAGCTAGGCTACTAGTATACAGCAAAATCCAGACAGCATTAGAACTTTTCATGTTGGTTCCTCACAATATTTCAAGCGAGGGTTGTTAGTGTTGTAGGGAAACATTTTCTCTTGTAAATATTTTGAGATATAAGAATTCGTATCCAAGACAAAAGAATTTTGGAAAGGACTGGTCACTTGGAAATATGGTGTAATCATCAGTCCCTTGTCACACACAATTAGATCATCAAGATAGAGATGGAGACAAACCAATTCATCGAGAGTCATGTGCATAGTTTTTTTAAAAGAAGTACCTGTATCAAGTAAGCTACAAATCCAACATTTGTAAGGCATGGTATCACAATTAGTAATGAAAGTGGTTTTTTGAACATTTTCCCCTTTTACTTTGATTCTCTTGTAACCAAATAGACTATCAAGTAAGGGTATTAATGGTGACTCTACAACCTGTTGTAAAATCATTTCCATATTGAGAGGGGGAAAGGGGTTTCTCATAATCGCTTGCCTTAAAGTTCGAAGACTAATACAAGTTATGATATTATCAGTGGTCCTCGAGGCCGATTTCCAAATTGAGACCCATTCAGGGTTGGCTGAAAAAAACATTCCATCCCTTAAGAAATCTCTCAAATCCCTTCGAAAGGGTGCTTTCGGTGTAGAGTTAACAAATTATTGTTTTTGACTAGATAGTTTCGTAATATGCTGAACAAGACTAGGATCAAAACCACGAAGATCCTCACAAGACCAAGAAAAAACCTTTTGATATTCACCAAGTAGTTCGGTGGACCCCATCTCTTTTCTAATAGAATATTGGACATTTGTTTTAACATCCATTGAAGATTCAGGTGTCCTAATGTTCAGGAGGATGGTTTCAACCATCTTCTTTTTTAACTCCTCCTCTTTCTGTCTTTCTTTGTTGCCTACAACACTCAATGAAAACAAACTCTCAAGAGGATTCAATCCCTCAGGAATATCATTATTTTGTATGGATATAATCTCCTCAAGCTTAGGAGGTTCATTTTGGATGACAGTGCAATTGCTCTCATCGCTAGGAATGGCCTTCCAAGGTCTTTCCTTTCCAGGAATGTATGAATGATGCAGAGATTGAAAAGCGCAATCGGGCCTATGAGGCAAGAGTTGCTGAGTAGGAGAGGATGCAAATACATCTAACCCATCACCCATTGAATTCAACTCCTCCCTAACATGAGTGATGTTGAAAGATAGAAGATTCGAGACAAGTGCCCAAACAGTTTGGGAGTACCATTCCATCAGCTTGTCGCTAGAAGAGCATGTCTTATGTATCAAGTTCACAACAAGATCATAATTTCTGAAAATCGATAGGTGGCTACAACCAATATCAAGGGAGTTCTTAATGCCTAATAATAAAGCTTCCAATTCAGCAGCATTGTTCGTACACACAAACTCCAACCTGTATGACAGATTATGAATTCTTCCTGCAGGAGAAACCGAGATAATACCAACCCCATTACCTTCATTAGAGTGTGAACCATCAAAGTGCATATGCCATAAATCATCATCTAAATCAATTCTTTCGAAAGGAATTTTATCTTCTTCAGCAAAGATGGAATACACTCCTAGGTCTTATTCGACATAGTTTACGCTAGATTGTGGAACATTTCTATGTAGGGTGATATTCTTCCTTCTCTAAGGACTACAATTTTCTTACCATTCCGAGGAATAGATAAATGTGTCCCATCGAGTGAGAGGTATCAACTTGTTAGGGCTTGCCAATCTCTCCCCAAGATAATTGAGTAATTGCTTACACGCATATCAATCACCCAAATGTTGAGGGTTGTCCTTATCTCAGGATGAGCGCATAAAACAAAGGTTACATATTTAATTTCTCCTATGGTTGTTTGTTGTAGACTATTATACGAGAGCATGCTTCTGGAATTTTCGTTTGTACAAGACAAGCCTAGCTCTTCCATAATAATCTTTGACATGACACTTGGGCCAGAACGACCATCAATGAGGCAACAATGGGCAATCTTATCCATGATATTTACAGAAATATAAAAAGGGGTTTTTTTTACAGGGTAACTAAAGTTATGTACACCTACTTTATTTACAGAAGAATCCTCTTCGTCTACCTCTTTAGAAAGGTTGGATACAACGGAAGATTTTCCTTCCATGAATTGTTTCAGATGCATCTGTTCTTCAGGGATGGAAACCATGTCTAGGAGGGTTGCATCTTATTTGATGTTGGCCAATTGATTCAAGATATTATATTTAGAAGAGGGAGGAGGGGGAGTGGTTCTTTGACTCTCAGTAATTTTAGGAACCTGGGGCGTAACAATGGTTAAGGATGAGCTCGGGCTAGAAGAACTATGAGGAGGATCAAATTTACCCTTGGGAGCATAGGCTTTGCTCCTAGTGTTAATAACCATGGCATCCTCTAGCTCTGCAAAGTCTAGTACAACGATAGTAGCTTACGATCTCTTACCAAAGATATTGTCTCTGAAACTCTTCTTTACCTCACACATGGTTTCTTCATGGTGTTCTTCGCAAAATTTACACCAACTCCGAGACAAGATAACTTTAGGCTGAAAATTATTTTCAACTGGATTCCTAAAAGGGGGTGCAAAAGAGGTTGAATCTCCAGAGGTGAGAGGGGAGACAGTACCCTTCCACTCAAATGTTAGCATACAATTGTTCATATCGTGTACTAGCTGCAAGAGAGAGGCCATGTCTATTTGTCTAATTGATTCTCCCTGGGGAAGACCGGTGCTTTCAAGATGTTCTTCATACTATGAGAAAGTATGCACAGCGGAACCGAGATTATTGATGGATTTTTCCTCAAGCCTATGACAGTAGGGAGAAGGAAATGCATTGTATTAATGCATGAAAGCGGCTTGGTTCTAAGGGCGAATAAGTTTGGGGATTTGATTGTACAACTTGGTGAAACGCAAGTTGAAAGACTTGATGGTCTCACCATCCTTATAGGTGACATTATTGTATTCCATTAACATCTCGGTAGGGCTTTTGGATTTCCCATAAGTGAATTGGAACCAATAAATTAACTCCTCCCAAGTAGACAGGATCTTAGGAGGAAGGTCAAAGAAATTGGTCGTCACCTTTCCTTCCAAGGAATTTACAAACAAGTGCATGAAAGTGCCATTGTCGTTAGCCCCTATGTTATGACAAGCATTAGAAAATTCCACTAGGTGTTCATTGTTACTGACAGTTCTATTTCATGAAAAATTAGGCAAATTCTCTTTAAACTTCGGAAGTGGGCGAGTAGCAGGTGCTAGGTTAAGAGGAGAGGACACATGCCACGGTGTGGTTGTGGCATCTTCTTCGAACTGAAAAAGCCCATACTTTTTAATGACTTTAGTGGGGTTTGTAGTAGATTGGACAGGGATATGGTGGTTGTAAAATCTACCAATCACCGATGACGATGAATATTGAAAAGATGGACCACTTCCAGTGCCACCAGAGCCACCACTAGATGTCATCTTGTAGATGATAGATGAGGGAAAGAAAGATGAGTTGGAAAAATCAGATAATGTTCTCTTTAGATAATTTAGAAAAGAAATATGTATCGATGAAAAATCAAATATAAATATTACCCGGAGATATATCAATGATCTCCCCAGCATGGTCGCCAAATAAATGTTGAGGAAAATATATGGATTGATCTTACTCAAGCATTTTCATACTTTACTTGGCTAAAGAAAATTACACGGGAATATCACCCTATGTTTATAGCCAACAAAAATAACATCCTAACTCACAAGTATTAATTATGAGTGCTTAGGCTAGTCTTTTATTAACAAAAAGCTTGCTGGAAATTCACTTTTTATGTAATTTTCTCAATATAAAAAATTATGAAATAAATGTAAGAACAAAAGTAAAGACACCAAGATGATAATAAAGACATCTGAGACATAAAGAAATCCTTTATTTCATTCCAATTCACCAAAGAGTCATTTTCTTTACAAAATCTCATACATAAATCTTGGACCAAAGTAAAAATTAGACATCCCCGATGGAACATACGAAAGGACCTCTGATAGGAAACCAAAACTGAACTCTAAAACCTGGATCAACTTGCCACAGATTGCTTCCCACTCGTCCGTGCACAATAGCCTTTATTAGTCATGGAAATTAATTCACAAACATACAAGTCTACACAGGCTATCAAAGATAGATCAACACCTCTGAAAAACAAGTGTCTTAATGATTTGATTAAGACATGAATATTGTTGTCTACAATAAGGCCCTACTATCATAAAAGAGAATTAGGCTGTGATGAATATATGAATGAATGAAAACTGAACTATCTCAACATAAACTCAAAGAGAAAACCTTAGCATGTTTCTGCTTTTATCCCTCCTTTGTTCCTCCCTTTCGTTTTTCTTTTAACAAATTAGAATTGGTTGAAGAAGTTGAACCAATTCATTAGTTAAGTTAATTAAAAGACTCAACTAACTTTAGTCAGGGGAAAGAGTAATAATTATAATAAGGGTCATAAATAAATAATAACTAGTAGGTGGGACCCCTTGTAGCTCCCTTTAGTTCATAATAATCATAACATAACCATTAGTTAAGCAAACCACACCTCCTTGTGCCTCCCATCAACATATTCACTTTTGGAAATTTAAACTCATGAAATTTGAAATTATTTCAAAAATAATACTCATATATCCAAAATAAACATGTTGTCCAAAGATCCCTGAAATCAACTTTCATAAAACAATAGATATAATAAAAACTCAAAAACCATATTTCCCAGTCTGTGATGCAACAATTCCACTTTAACAAAAACAAACAAACAGTCACGGTAATAACTCAGCATCTCGTGTTGAGCCATCGATTTAATATAACATTGCTTCAGTTTAGTCACACCGTGATCGAATATGTTGTGAAAATTCAGGATTATACAATCAAACAAGCATAAGGATGCAGTGGATATACTCTCTACAGGCATCCAGTCCAACAGTCATTCGGCCCCAAAGAAAACCATAGTTACGATGCCCATCATTTCATTTTGAAAAAACACCATATACACAACGCGACATGCATGAGCAACATCAAGCATTTGTAACCAATGCCAGCTATCATCCAAATAATCATTAGTGACAATACCAGTGATTGTGTATCAACCAAACAAATTTTCCACTGTCGTAAAATTAATTTATGTAACAAGTTGTGACAACAACGCCTACCCATGCATTGATTCGAATCGGGGCAGAGGCCTCCTTCTTTAAACAATAATAAGTTATTACATAAGGAGGGTGACTGTATACTTTGGAAGTGAAATTGGTAATGTTTGTTTTACCACTGTTATAACAAGGCCAGTGACTGTATACCAACTAACCCAACTTTCACATGACCAATTGGGTGAGAACGTGCTCAAAATTCAACAATTATACCACTAATCAACCATAACCAAGTCATAAAACCAGCAGGCTAGGCTGGGATTCTCTACCAATATTTAGACTGGAAGCTAAGGTTTGTCTTGTAGCCAACACAGGGAGAGAAGAGTCATTCCTTGTAATGGTGGAAACTTTGAGGGCACGGTGCATACATAGGAAGGACCGCAACTCATTCATGGATGGGTACAAATCCATGACGGGGGGGCCATAATCGAAAGGTAAGGCTCTGGTTCGGACAAAAAATGGTTAATTAACGCATGCAAGGTATATCCCTTGTTTCTTCTGTCAAACAATCACATCATAGAGGTGAATACAGGGCCGAGTAAAAACCCACTTCATGATCCTTAGTAGTTAACCCAACCAATGTCGAAGTGAAGAAAACACAGTGATGTGGGATTCCCTTAACCATTAAACCTAAAAATACAAAGACTGTATTTAGTAACAATGCGTGAAGATATATTTCCACTCAAGACCAAACAAAAACCCTCCACTTAAACCAACAACAATAACAAATAGCTACCATCGAGGGTGATCCATAACTTATACGAATTCAATATTATTGTAGGAAGAGCCATAACTCAAGGAAACAATTCCACACAGTTAAAACACTTAGGAAAGCACAAACCAATACACCTGAGCCAATATCATTTCATAAGTAGAGTAGAGTCATGAATGGCCAAAAAAATAACATACCTATAATCGAATTCCTTAAAACGAGAGCTGGTCGAGCAATTCTTCCCTGCTAAAAATCCGAAGCATAACCACAACAACAAGATCGAACAATAGCCCAACTACGGTGGTGGCTAATAGGAGGAGTAAATGTGATGTGCATTAAATGCACGTTGCCTCCACCCACAATGCATTAATTTATCAGTACATGCCAACACATTAACCATTAATCAAACCATGTATCGAAACCCCCCCCCAAATTAAAAACCAATAGCACGACTTATGCCCTAACATAATTCAAGTCCCATATAATTCAACCCTTCTCATAACCCACAACACAATCACCTTTCCAAATGTGCCACCAACATTCCATATCATATGCGTTTTAATCATAACCCAATCACAATTGCATAACCATTTACTTGTTATCTAGGCTTTAACAATAATTGTTAATTATTTCATGCATGTAGTATAGTGAATAGGATAGCTTTAAACTCTTCCCCCTTGCAATTTTTTTATTTATTTCCAATTGTTTGCATGTAGTATAGTAAAATTGTCGGATTAGATCCCATTTGTTATAGTATTTTTTGCTTCTCTCAAAATTGTCCTCCATGCAATTTCACCAACATGCTTGTTGTGTAGGTGTGATAAGAACATAATAGCATAGGTTGTAGTAACATCAGGGATCAACACCTCATAAGCTCAAATCATAACGAATAACAAAAATATCTCATCAACCATGTAATTCATGTCGCATATCATCACAACATCAAAAGTGAACATATTTGATCTTCAATAGTTCAAGGGGGTCCCACCTACTAGTATTATTTAGTTTTTTATAATAATAGGCTTTTGCAACACTTTGCGGAAAAAAATTCATTGACAATTTTAATCGTCAACAATGAGTTTACCATTTTTTCTAGCCTGTAGATTATAGAGGAAAAAGGTACACCTCGGGAGATTCGTATCGTCAGGAGAGTTATCCTCAGTCACTTTTATACTTTTTCAAGCTAAGGGGACAAAATTCAAAAA
The DNA here is from genome assembly GCA_009831015.1 of Picea engelmannii. Taxonomy (NCBI): domain Eukaryota; kingdom Viridiplantae; phylum Streptophyta; class Pinopsida; order Pinales; family Pinaceae; genus Picea; species Picea engelmannii. The sequence continues at coordinate 239,593 of ML799043.1, read as the reverse complement.
AAGGCAGTGATTCCATAGTTAACCTCTTTTCATACTCCTTAAAATTGAAAAGATTTCCGAGTGATATTGTCTTTGTAACACTCATTAAAATGGTTTTTAATATATGTCTTTTCGATTCCAGTTTACCCTTTTCTTGAGCCGACTAGACTATATCTGAAAAAGGTACTCCTTGGAGTCTTCTTTTACGTTTTTTTAGACTCTCTAAACGTGAAAAAACTATCGAGCTTACCTTCTCTCGACTCTTTAAATATTACGTTGAAGGGGGTTTCATTATGTCTTTCTACTCACATTTTCATATCTACGTATTTGGCCTTATGTCGGCTCCAAGTTTCTCTCAACTGAACCTTTGAAGCATGCCTTATACACAAGACTTGTAGCACTTTGCCTCTGTGACCTAAGACCTTGACCCATGAAGCAATTTTCCCTGAGTGTCCTTTTCCTGCACATGTCTCCTTTATCTGAGCATTAGTATGTTCCTTGCGCTTGGAAATAGTATGATTTCTTGTGACACTCGTTTCTCCTTTGTAACATATCATTCTTTTATTCTTTTTCAAGCTCTTTAAAAAAATTGAAAAAGACAAAAAAATAAAAAAAAACTCAAAAAGAGGGGATGGGAAATAAGTATTCATTTTTGGAAACACAATGAGTCAACCTTGGAAAAATCACATCCTTACATTTGGTCTTCAAGCATTGGGATCTAATATGACCTTATGAAGTTGTTCTCGCTACATAGAGTTGTGTTTTCCTCCATTTGGTTACTCTTCCAAACACATGGAGAGTTTGTGTTGCCTCCTGCATTGTGAATTTATGTTAATGTCATGTTGTCTGAGTCTAATAATATTTCATGATTTTATCCAAGGGAAATTTCACCCAACCTGAGTCATCCTTTATGTATTTTTTCTCTTGACCTCATGAGTCGGCCGTCCTGAAAGTCCAGTCAAGTCCTGATTCAAAATCGACGAAGTTCTCTGCCTGATCATCGAGATCCTCTTGTCTTTTCCTAACGACTCGTTGAAGACCTCAGGGTAGTGAGATATACCCTCCCATTATACTCATACCTGAGTTTTAAATATCTTGAAGTTGTTTCTTGAGCTATGAAGACCAAATATCGAGCCATCAGGTGTTATTGGCTTCTTGAAGATGGATACTATACTTGTATATCTTTGATTTTGAGTTGTCGATACACTGTGTATTACTCGCAAATACACTTTATATAGTTATATGACATGTAACTGCAGTGTATTTGATTGGCATCCATGATTTATTTCATCTTGAGCATGGGTATGCCCACCTCAGAGAGACAATTGTTATTTTGCAGATAGCACCTCCCAAACTCTGGTGTCGGGCTCACTCAATTTCGTACATTGATGAAGATTTTGTAATGTACTTCGGCCATCAAATTCTCTTCTGACCTCATAGGTTAAGGGGCATCTATTATAACCCTAAATTTCTCTACACATGCATACATGGCCTTGGCCCTCTTACTTGCATTTTTTTCCAAAGCATTGCTGAGTTGCTCTTCTTAAAAACCATTTTTTAGAATATGTGCGTACCTTTCTCCACTACAGCCTATGTACATACTCATGTTTCTCCACTACAACCCATGTACATACTCAGGTTGATGCACTATAGCCCGTGTACATACTCATTTTTCTTCACTACAGCTCGCATACATACTCATGTTGCTTCACTACAACTCACATACATACTCATGATGCTCCACTACAACCCGCATACATGCTCAAGATGATCCACTACAACTCGTGTACATACTCAGTCTGCTCAACTACAACCCACGTATATGTCCAAAAATTTCAAAAAATAAAAAGTTGCAAGGAATTCATTGAGATTACGGGCTATTGGGTAGTTTCCCAACCAATCCACTGGCTATAGCCCGTCACCCAACTGAATAACCATCTCTTTGTCATATAAAAGGAGGTGTTGGGGTCTCATTTTACATATAGACATAAGAACAATGAAACTCTTCCCAATTTCACTTCCCCTCCTTGCCTAAGAAATTGCATCCCTTTTTTGAGAATTGCCTCAGAATTCCATTATTATCCCTTCTTCCTCCATCAGAACCCATTCACTTCCCAAGAAGAGATCATAAGGTTGAGAGGAGAAGCTATACAAAGGTGCACTTGGAGCATGGTGATGAGGATCCTGGACCAGGTTCACGGAATGGTAGTCGGCTTTGATTGTAAAGGTATAATCCTTGAGTTATTAATAAAATAATTACTTTTCCTGTCCCAAATCATGGTGTACTGGATGCTTTTATTAGTTTATGTTTTGACATTCTAACATCTAACCCTAATTTGTATATGGAATAGCATATTTGTAGTTTTTTGTTTTTCAATCTTTGGATGCAGGTCAGCCCTGGGAGGAGGTGTGCAGTCAACAAAACTTTCAAGCGTGAGGAGATCATCATGAGACGCAGAGTAGAGGTATAGTTACCTGATCTCCCTCATCTTTAATTTTCTTGTATAAGTTTCGGTATGTTTGTGGTAGTTTAGAGAAGTAGTTGACTTTTAGACGGTAAATTGATCTGCCTACATTATGAACCTTGGTGTAGTCATAGGGGGGGTTTTCCCTCTAGCAAACGTGAAATATTATTCGATGCGATGCAAAGAACAAAAGATGAGGTTATTAGAAGATTTTGATGATAACGGTTTTATATATGAAAGATGATCCATCGTATTGAAAGGATATTTTTTTCAAGAAGCCCATCAAACCGATACTCATGTTCACTTTCAAGACTATCAGTCAGATGTCATAAGTTATCAATATAGTCATTTGGTATGTGCAACATGCATAAAGTTAATAGAAATTCAATCAAGAAAAAAAACAAAAGTTAGAAAATGTAAAATGTCCAAAGCCGATCATGAATGAATAATTGAATATGCCATACCATTACAATTTCTTTAAACAAGTGACATGTACATTCCAGAATTTTATATTTTTCATTGAAAGTACACATATTTAGGAATATCTAGGATTCTAGAATTATTTCCAGTTTAGTTTACTTTCATGGTCCATTCAATTAAGAAAAGTTATATTTTTTATGAATTATAATGTTTACCAAGCCTTATTTACAATTTCAGGGAAGAACCTATAGATTGTATCTATGGAACCTAAAATGACCTATACTTTGGGTGATTATACTTTAATCCTACAAATTATCCAGATCGTATACACAAATCATTTAATGCATGTAACCAATTTACTACATATAGGATTTGCATTCATTATTTGCAATGATTGTTCAATGCTTTTTCATATGAAGAGGATAACTTCATATCAAAACTAGGATCCATTTCCATGTCATTATAAGGGACTATTGATGGCTTAGAAAAACTTTAAAGACGTCATAAAAAGTATGATTAACATACTAATTAAAGAATTAAAGGTAATACATATCATTAACATCCTAATTGAAATTTTTAAAGACATCTTAACAAGTATCAATTTTAATTATGAAATTGTGAATTTTGATTCCAAAAATGTTGATATTATATTTAATAGTTAAATTTGTGCATTTAGATTTCAATATCTTGAAGCAAATTGAAAACAAAATTGAAATTATGAGCTACTTGAAATATGTGTATGATGAACCTAACACTACTTATATTCTACACATTAAACATAGTTTTCATTAAGTTTGATTGAAAAAAACTTAAGTTGAAAAATAATTTGATTTTGTGACCTAATAACAAAAAATAAAAAATAAGAGACCTCATCTACTAAGGCTTGGTTTGTTGCATTTAGATTTTCATTTTTTTAATTGAATTTGGAGTATATTCAAAATTCAAGGTAGTGTATGATTAACATCCTAATTAAAATTTTTGAGGACATCTTAAAAAGTATCAATTTTAATTATGAAATTGTGAATTTTGATTTAAAAAGTGTTGATATTATATTAAATTGTTAAATTTGTGCATTTAGATTTCAATATCTTAAAGAAAATTGAAAACAAAATTGAAATTATGAGCTAGTTTTCATTAAGTTTGATTGAGAAAGCTTAAGTTGAAAAAGAATTTGATTTTGCGACTTGATAACAAAAAATAAAAAATAACACCATCTACTAAGGCTTGGTTTTGCTGCATTTAGATTTTCATTTTTTAATTGAATTTGGAGTATATTGAGAATTCAAGGTAGTGTATGATTAACATGTCCTAATTAAAAACTAATAGCAGTAGTGAACACTTCACTAGTGAATACTTCCATTAATGGTAGGTGTAATATTAATGGCACTAGGGAATACTTCCAATGTGTAGAGGATTGATAATACATAAACAAATTATATCAATATAAATTTTAATGAAAATCGCTTACTTATATTAAAGTATATTTTAATTTACATATTAAAATAGGTTCTAGATCATGTTTTTATTTCATTTTTTATTTCAAAGTGCATATTTTTATTTCACATTTTCTTGAATAAATATATTGAAAGCCCGAAAAGAAACCAAAGAAGAACATAACCAGTTTAGTGTTGGAATGCCATTTCATTGTGAATTTTCAATAAAGAAACCAAGGATGAACATAACCAGTTTAGTTTTGGACTGTCATTTCATTGTGAATTTTCAATTTTGAGTGCATAGTTTTTACTAAATTTTGGATTGATAGGAGTCTACACCCTATCAAAATACAGGAAATGCCTAGATTGATGCGATGATCAATATGATTAAATTTACAATTTTCATTGTTAAATTCAATTGATTATCACTTGAATGGAATGGAATAAAACCCATATCGCCCAATGAAAACTGGCATTTACCTTGGTAGTCTAATACTAATTTTTCATCACCATGGACTCAAACTTTATTTTTATGTTTTGACTCTCATAACAAGCTCTCATATATTTTCAATATAAGATATTGTTTGTTGTTGTTTCCATTCTAATATTATTAATATGAGGCAATTGAGAAGTCTGAAACCTAACTTGAGAAACCCTCTAGTCCTCAACCCTCATCTCTGAGTATCGTTTGGGGTAAGGGGCTCCAAAGTGGGAAACTATAATTTGATGACTTGTGTGACTATTTTCAACCATATTTCCAAATCAAACAAAATTTAAATTATAAGATAGAAACTATAATTTGATAACTACCCAGATCTCTCATCACTATAGAATCAACTCCACTGTATACAGAATCAACTCTACTTCACATAGTACAAATCAAACAAAATTTAAATTATAAGTTAGAAACTATAATTTGATAACTACTTAGATCTCCCATCACTACAAATCAACTCCAATGTATACATAATCAACTGTACTTCACATAGTACAATGATGTTTATACAATGATATTTATAAATAAAATGAAATAAAACATTTTTAATTTCAACACAGTATCATAAAACATAAATTAACCTTTTACCATATCATAAAAATTGAAATTATAAGCTGACCATAAAACATAAATTATCCTTTCACCATCATAAAAATTGAAATTATAAGCTATTGACTATTTATAAATGAATAAACAATATAAGAGAAATCAAATATGAAACAATAAATTAATATTTTGAGTTCCATATATATATATATATATATATATATATATATATATATATGATGATGATGATGATGATGATGATGATGATGATGAAAGCTTGAATAGTTACACTACCAAATATATAAGTTCCACATCCATTTTAGGATGATAACAAAAATTAAGACATTTAACTCCAAAATTCTGGACTTTAATCCATCGCTTTAAGATAGATCACTTCATACCTGGAATTCATACCTTCAAAATAAAACATTCGTCAAATTAAAAATTTAAAAATTTACAATAAAATATATCCACAAATTTAAAATAAAATGTAGACATGTACCATTTTAGATAAATAAAACAAGTTGTGATTAAAGAAAAATTTCCATACATACCAAAAGAGTTAAGTCTCATCCCCCAACATAGTCATTTCCACCAAATATAATGTAAACATATGTAACAATAAAATACAATAAAAAAAAATAACACATATTTTTATTTGTTTGTTAATTTGCCTGGATCTGTTGGCTGCGGGATTAACCTGTGGCTTGAGAAACCGCGACTCGGGGGCATCTAAGTCGTCAAAATCACTTGGGGATTGCACTCGGCCTGAGCCACACCAACCCTTAACATGATTGTATTTTTTGTCCCCGCGGGTTTCGATCCGATGACTTTAATCACACGGAGTGGCTTAACAACACACACTGTCACTGATTGTCCTACACCTCGGAGACAAAAAATAACACATAATAACATATATACTTTAACTAAATAAACAATAAACAATAAGAAATAATAACATACCCAACCAAAGTTCCACAGATTTAATATTATCGCTCTCTTTTTATTACACTTTTTTGTCACGTCTTTTAAACCACACTTTCATCACAAAGTTCCAAAAGTTCCAAAATAGTTACTCTCCATATTAAGAATACATGATCTAAACAATGTAAAATCTTACAATTTTTTAAAGAGAAAAATTGTGTTCTTGGTAACCAAATTTTGTGTTCAGTGTTAGATAATACCCTAAAAATAAATATATTTGTGTATGCAGAAAGTTCACAAATATCCATATTAATTCATTCTCCCAATAAAATAATTATCTCCTCATGGATAAAGTCCCATATCCTTCAGGTGAAATTCTCATGCCATGTGACCTTATTTACTCAACAGTAAAATACTTATCTCCTCAGCAGTAGAATACTTATCTCCTCTTCTGTAGTGGAATAAATGTTCTCATATAATCAAATGCCCTCAAATGCCCTTTCAAATTAAAGAACTCATAAATCTCCATATTAATTCATTCTTCCGAGAAATTACTTAGATATATGAAAGTTCACAAATCTCCATTTTAAAAACCATTCTTCCAGAAAATACTTATCTCCTGTTTCTATGGTGGAATATATATTCTCATATAATATTTCATGTACATGAAGAAAACACAAATCCACACATATATTAAGTCAGTCTTCAAAAACCATTTAAATCTTTCATCTTTGGGATGTATTCATATTACATAATATATAATCAAATTCTCTTTGAAATATGTCTTCGTCATGTTCTAAACATAAGTGAGATCATGCACATACATAGTTTATTTGTAAATCTACTTGAATGTTGGTTTTTGTGGTTAGAAGCAAATGTAGTTAAGAGTTTGAAAATACCATGGCAAGAAGGAATTCATTTTGTTGTATGTAGAAAACATAAATGTCCATAATACACCATTCTTGGACAAGAAGGAAATGAATGCAATCGAAAAAAAATTAGAAAATTCCCCTTTTCTGATGTGGGATAGAGTCTGTTCTCAAATAATCAAATGTTCAAGTTCAAAATTAGATATTCATCATGATCTAAACATAAAAAATATTGAATGTACCATTTTAGACAACAATATGCTTATATATGGGTTTTATATATTTCAAAATAATTAATCAAAGCATTGAAAAGTTATATAGACACTAGTTGAGTAACCCAATGAATAGGAAAGGCTAAACTAAAAATTTGAGAAAACAAAAAATTGAAAAAAGTAAAAAATATAAGCATATTCAACAAAAATAATCATGAACACTTTTATATAAAAGTCCCAACATAAAAGCAAATTAAAACTCACTAATGTGCAATGGACATACATTTAAGAATCATCATGAATAGACACATCCTTTCCAGGCATGGATGCATCCTCCTTAATCCCAATCTCCCACACTCTCTTCTCCACATTTTGTTCAAGCACACTCTCACGCACTCTCTTCTCCACATTGCCCTATATAACACATTTCAAATTTGAAAATTTGAAAAATAAATTTAAATGATTTTAACATATTAAATTGTAGTTTTAAATTTTGAAACATGTAATATCTGTGATGTGGCAACCTGAATATCGATAAATTATACCCACCATAACCTAAGACTCAATAAATTAAATATTGTTTAAGACATTCTTCTTTTAGATTAATAATTTAAATGACATTGCAATTTTCATATATAACTAAATTTGTTTTCAACATGCAATGATACCTGTGAACTTTCACCCTCTTCAAACTCTCCCAATGAGAATTGGGACAAGCCTGCCCAAGTAGTAGGAGATGGAATAGGGATTTATGAACAAAAAAACTAAGAACTAGATTTAGGATTCAATGTGTTCACATTTATACAAAATCATAAATTTCATGTTGTTGATCTTATTGAAAAGATTGGAGATTGGAAAACTAAAGTGTTCATATGTGGATATTAGAAAACATACCTGATTCAACCCATCCAAATTTAAACTTGTGGAATCAAGTCCCCTATTTATTGGATATTCATTTAACATATGTCCAAACTACAATTAATGACAATAACAACTCAATTATTTCTATAGATACAATGATATGTATCTAGATCTAGAACTAGAAGTAAACTATCCTCAAATGCATAAAAAATTTACTAACTATAACACATACCAATCTAATGTTTGGTTCATCATTCTAAATGACCTCCTTCCAACCATTACGGAAAAATTTTGTATACTCCTTAAGATCTTCTACCGACATGGTATCTAACTCCTAATCTATTTTATAAACAAAAATGGCCCGAGAATTGGCTTTCGCTCTCTAACGGTTCAAACCAACATCAACACCATAAAAAATCAATTCCAAATTGTCCCTGACTTCATTCCTGGTGTCTTTTCTAACCTATGATGAAGCTCACAACTTTGAATGTGAGGAAAATGCCCTTGTTGGGCGAGATACTAAAGGTCTCAGAGGCCTCTGCAATGTCACATTTCGATATGCCATTTTCTAATCATATGGTCATCCTATACCAGCCCCATAATAATTGGATGGTAAGATAGTATAATAATGGTGCATGTCCATGAAAAAATATGCATAAAAGCGTCTAAAAAAATAATGTGGAACCTCATCATTCCACGACAACTTCCCATATGCTGCAAAACATCTATTATAAAGATGTCTTGCTATGTTGGGGTGCTTAAAACATTGCACCTTCAACATCTATTGCTTTGGACCATGTTTGAAATTGAACATAGAAATTTCATTTTCCTTTGAAACTTTAATTTTTACTACGTCCCATGTATTAAGGCCCATCACCTTCGACTTTCGTCTCCTCATCAAATCGATAAAACTGTTAGTCGTTGGCCCCATATTTTGATATGCATCCATAAAGTTTTGCAATGAAGGAAAAAAAAATATTCAAGATTGTTTTACTCTCTTGAGGAAGATCCAAGCTCCTCAAATCATTTTCCAATCTTCTTTTAACACCCGAGCATCGCTCGAGGGTCATTGCTTCAACAATCCCTTCACAGGGAATATCATCACCAATATCTGAAGGATAGGTGGGTGTAGGCATGTAATATTTTGTTTCTTGATAATGCCTCCTAAATTCACCTTCACCCTCTTCACCAACATTAAAATCTTCATGATACCCACTCTCTCTTTAAATATATTCCCTCGCATTAAACTCATTGTCTACACATACACATTTGAAAATAATTACAATATTTAACAACATAATTTAACATAAGAAAATATATATATATATATATATATATATATATATAAGCATAAATACATGAAAATGCAAAATCAAAGAAAATTACCAAACATATTTTCTTGTCATGATGTATTCCCTACATTCTCCGATGTTGGAGTATTAATGTACAACCTATCTAAAAAGGTTTCATTCATAGCATTATTGTGAGCACATTATCCAGATGATGTATTCACAGACTCATTAGATAATCTCATCCTCTGACTAGATTTTCGTTGGTCACTCAGAGTCTCAGTCGAATAAGGGGTTACTCTTCTTCATTCATGGGATAGCCTAGAGTGTTTGTGATGAATGTTTGGAGACTCATGTCTCAACATATCGCCTCAATATCTACCCTTTGAAGTTTTATGAATACGAATGTTTATAAGCTATAGAAATATTAAATGGAAATATTAAATTTATATCACAAACATTTAAGAATTTATAACAACTTCAAAGTATCATAAACATATATTGAAAAAAGCAGAACAACTATATTTTTTTACTAAGATGTTATATATAATAAACATGAAAATATTTAAATATAAAAAAAATGTGACATGTAGAATATAATCTATATCTATGTAAATAGTAGTAGGTAGTTTTTAAGATAATCTATGTGTAACATGTTAAACGTTAAGGGCAAAAAAAATAGATAACTAAAAAAAATATATTATTTTAATTTCTAAACATAAGTTACTTAAAAAGAATCACTAACAAAACATTTACTTAAAACTAAAACAAAAAATAATATTACATGATATGTTGTTGCTATCCTCTTATATATATGATCATAAAAAGATTCAAGGGATCATTGATCAAACCCTCGGGGAAGATCTCATCATGACACTTGGAACAAATTGCCAAGAAGAATGTTTAGGGTAAAATATCAATAGACTGACCAACAACATACACAGGTGGCACCAGCAATAGAAGAGAACAACAACATACACAGGGTGACATTACCAAGGAGATGAGGAGGGCGACACCAACAAAAAAAAGAGGAGGGTGACACCAGCAAGGAGAACTAGAATTACCAAACAATAACCAATAAGAGATCTACGGCAAGAAGAAAAAGACCAAGAAGAACTATCCTAGAGGGGTCACAACCACTCAATTAAATAATTTAAACAAATAATATTTTATAACATACAATATTAATTTTTAAATCATAAAAATCAACAAGAAAAAAAAATTCGAGAGAGGGGATCCAAAGTCAAGGAAGCTAACTTTCTTTAGGAAGAAGCAAGGAGCAAAACCAAAAACCCAAACAACAATTAAGGGGGGTGTAACTCAAGAAAGGGTGGTTTCAAGACAAAGTCAACAATTAAATTCTTCCAAAGTCAAGGTGGTTAACTTTCTTTACGTAAAAGAAAAGAAAAAAAACTAAAAAACCACACAACAAATAAGGGGGGCGTAAGTTAAGCAAGGGTGATTTCAATACAAAGTCAACAATTAAGTTCTTCTTTAGCGGAAAAATGTCCACATGATTCTCATGATATTTACTTATAATCTTTTATCATCCTAGCATACAAGGAAAATCAATAATGTGATCATGCTCTTCTTAAATACTCCTAGGTCTTATGGACCATCCCGAGAGAGAAAAAAATCACACATTATATCAACTTGGTACTTAACCAAGACACAAAATAAACCAAAAAAAAAAAAAAACCACACTAATCCGAGTTTTCATATTTGAATGTTTGTGATGTGTGAAGTAATTTACACTCAGATTTGCAAAGAAAGAATGCATTTTAAGCAAAAGTAAAGTATGGAATTCAAATTTAAATGCACAAATACAATCTGAAATATAAATTTTCTGCATCAAAGAGAACATTATAATTCATAACTAACCTTAGGATTTCCAAACTTAATGTATAAGTACCCAATTGAATAGGGACTATTTCCTACATTAATTAATTGCTAAGCCTAAATGGATTTCGTTTGCCTACAATTATTAGGTAAATCTACTTGTGCGGATTTGTGAAATTAGAAATGACAATATTTAGGACTAGAAAAATGAAAAATCAAACATGGTAATTATGCTATAAAATATCTTTAAACCCAATAACCTTTCTATCATAGTGAGTGACAAGTCCATTCTCATAACTACAATGAACATAAATAAATTTTGTAAACAAGAGATTGTACATGGATATGGTTGAATACGACCCTGACCATGTATAGGGGCAAGCCCAAATTTGGGCCTGTCCTTATACAGGGATAGGATCGAATACAACCATGTACATGTATAGGGATAGGCCTAAATTCAGGCATGTCCCTGTACATGGACAAGGTCGAATACGGCCCTATCAACCTTCTAAACTAGTAAAAATAACATTATAACAATTTAAAACAAAAAAATTAAAACAATTAAAAACTAGAAATTACCTAGCCTGCCCACCCATAGGGTTGTATTCGGCCCTGTCCATGTACAGGGACATCCCCAAATTCAGGCTTGTCCCTATACATGGACATGGTCGTATTCGACCATGTCCATGTATAGGGAAAGGGACAAATTCGGGCATGTCCCTGTACATGGACATGGACATATTTGTCCCTGTCCATGTACAGGGACATGCCCAAATTTTATGGTGCAAGTCTGCCCTCTATGGCACGATCGCTCTCGCCAGGACCTTCAACAACGCGACCCCGAAGAGTTAACAAACTCTCCTGACTCCCTCGGGAATATTTTACCCACAGTACACTTCTCGGCGATCTCCCTTTCACCAGTCGGGAAATCGGGTTTCGCGGACTCGCGAACCTTGTGTGCACCTCCCATGCAATATGAAACTCTGAATCCTGATCCCCGATGTCAACGGTCAACACTTATGAGTATCGGGGATTTCCCTATCGGGAAATCGGCAGATGAAAGGTAGCAATTTTCTCACCTTTCAAAACCCCGAACGCCAATGTGCGATGCCACGTGCTATCCTCTGTTCTGTCTCCGTGGGACCCGTCGCAACTCGGGGCTTCGCTGTTTTTCCGTGCTCCCTTCGACTTCAAAACGCCGAAGTGCCGAGTCCCGACTCCTCGGATCTCGTGCCACCTGTCCCTTCGATGATCGACGGCTCCGATTAAATCGAGAAATCGCAACTCGCGATTTCGACGTGCATGCAACTTTTTCACTCACCAACCCCGATATGCCGATGTCCGATGGCAAACGGATTCTTTAGTGCGCCTGCGAGTTAACCCCCTCGCAACTCTTCCGCGATCTGACGGTCTGCGGGATTTCGTGACTCTCTACAACAAATTCAAGTCGTCGATTCTCTTCCTCCGAAGAGTTCTCCGCTTCACCAGCTTCGTCCTGTGCATCTGAAGCAAAGATACTATCCCTCCTGATCTTTTACCAACTCAGACTCCTCCAGTGTGTTTGTGCACACTCCCTGTGCTCAACCTTCAACCATTCCCAACTGTACTTGAAGTCTTCTAGGTTCTGTGCTTTCACAGTCACAACAACCCCGGCCTTTCTTTTCTAAGGCTTGCTATTGAGACTTCAATCCGACCTGCACTTCACCTGCATGGCTCGAATAACCCAACACGATTTTTGGTCGACGAGAATAAGAGATTCACTATTGAACCTCCTCAACGCACTCTATGCGGAGGAATTCGACTGCACTCTATGCAGGAATCTCCTGGTTCAGACAGTGAAACAATTTGGAACTTATTCCCTCATTCCCTCAGGTTTCGAAACTGATATGCAATCACATATGCAGCATATAGAAGATAAGCATAAAAAGAAGCAAGTATGCAACAACATAATATCAACAACACACAGAGATCAAACACATCCATGAAATTGAATCAAAGCTTTCCTATTAATTCAATGTCTGTACATGGGAATTCTTCACAAGCTCCCTGTTCTTCTCTCTCTTGCTCCTGTATGAAAATGAGAATGATCCTCACAATAATACAAAGGAGGGTGCCTATATTCCGTTTTCCCTCTTGAAAGAAAAACTGTCTAATCTACAGTTAATTCCTATCTAACAGCATTAAAACTATTAAATGCCTTCCTATCTATATTACAATACAAGTGCGCTTCTTATGAATGCTTTCATTCAAACGACGGTGCAATAATATTTTCAAAGTAATTCAAAAATGTATGTGCTGGCGCTGTCCAGCTGTATGTTCTTTACTCCACGTGCTGGCTCGCTTGATGAAGTCGTAGATGCTCCTGCATCATACTCCTCGGCTCAAAATATTTCATGGGCTCCTGTCCATGAGCTCCTGCACAGTGTGACCATGCCTCTGTATCACTGCATCTGTTTGCCAGCTGGCATCCTCCACTGGGTGGTTCCTCCATTTCACCAGGTATTCAAAATACTGCTTTCTCCTGGTCTTCCTGCCTACTCTCCTGTCCAGTATGCACTCCATCTGAGGCTTCTGCGCAACTGGCAACTGCTTCTGCCACTGGATCACTGGTTCCTCAACACTTCCAGCTCCTGCATCTTCGGCCTTATATGGGTATAGGTCCGAGATATTAAATATCGGGGATATCCCGATGCCCTCTGGAAACTCAAGTTCATATGCATTCTCCCCGAATTTCTTCAGGACTCTGCATGGCCCGATTTTCTTCATCTTGAGCTTGTTGTATGTTGCCCTCGGGAACCTTTCTTTTCTCAAGTGCGCTAGAACCATGTCTCCAACCTCAAACTGAAGCTACCTCTTTCTCTGACCGGCTCTGCACTTATATTCCTGATTCAATTTCTGCAATCGCTGCTTCACCTGTGTGTGAAGTTCTTGCATTGCTTCAGCGAATTCCTCAGCTCTCACGCTGCTAGTTTCAGCCTGTTCTAACTCCCTGAGCTTAGAAACTCCTCTTGGCTATGTCCCATACAAAATTTGAAACGGGCTCTTACCTGTACTCCAATTCACTGAATCGTTGTACGCAAATTCAGCCTGTGGTAAGATCTAATCCCAACTGCTGTGATGCTCCGTCACCAGGCTTCTCAACAGATCCCCTAAGCTCCTGTTGACTACTTTGTTCTGTCCATCTGTCTGCGGATGGTAAGAAGAACTGAATGCCAAGTCAGTCCCTAGCTTCTTCCATAGCATCCTCCAAAAATGACCTATGAACTTGGTATCCCGATCCGAGACTATGCTTCTCGGCAATCCATGCAATCGCACGATCTCTTTGAAAAACAAGTTCGTGATGTGGGTTGCATCGCTGGTCTTATGACATGGAATAAAATGTGCCATCTTCGAGAATCTATCTACCATCACAAAGATAGAATCAACGCCTCGCTGTGTTTTTGGAAAACCCAACACAAAGTCCATGCTAATGGCCTCCCATGGCCTCTCGGGTATGGGCAATGGCTGATAGAACCCTGTGTTCTGCTTTCGGCCCTTTGCATGTTGACATATTCGGCACTTGTCAACAATCCGTTTAACATCTGCATGCATGCCTGGCCAATAATATGATTCGCTCAACTTGGCGAATGTTTTGTCATGTCCGAAATGACCTGCTAATCCACCGCTATGCTTCTCCTTCACCAAATTCTCTCTCATAGAGCAATCTGGAATGCACAATTGATTGCCCCGAAACAGCAATCCATCCTGGATTAGGTAGTCTATCCACGGACTCCTATCCCTGAGAACTGGGTTCTCGGCTGCCTCGTATGCTTCGCTGAAATCTGCATCACCTGCATACATATCTTTCAGATTCTCAAAACCCAAGGTTTTGACTCTGAACTCTTGCAGCAATAAGCACTTCCTGCTCAAGGCATCAACCACCTTGTTAGCAGTTCCCGAAATGTGCTTTATCACAAATGTGAAATTTTGCATATATTCCACCCACTTTGCATGCTTTTGATTCAGCTTCTCCTGCTGACTTACAAACTATAATGCATGATTATCGTTGTACAAAACGAATTCCTTGGGTATTAAATAATGCCTCCACTTTTTCAATGCCTGTATGATGGCATAGAACTCCTTATCGTACGTGGAGTACTTTAACTTGGCCTCATCCAACTTCTCGCTGTAATACGCCACAGGTCTGTCATCCTGACTTAAAACCCCTCCAACAGCATACCCACTGGCGTCACACTTCACTTGGAATGTTTTCTGAAAATCTGGCAACACTAACACTGGTTGCTCAGTTATCTTCCACTTCAACAGATTGAAGCTCCTTTCAGCCTCTGCTGTCCAATGGAAAACCCTATGCCGCTTTTTCACAGTGTCCATCATTGCGACACTGATTCCACTAAAATTCCGAATGAATTTTCTGTAGAAGCTTGCCAAACCGTGAAAGCTCCTCACCTCAAAAACATTCCTTGGTGATGGCCAATTCCTGATTACTTCAACCTTCTTAGGATCCATCTTCAGTTCATTTGCCGAGATTACAAAGCCCAAATAAATGAGTTCTGTCTGCATAAATGAGCATTTCTTTAAATTAATCAGCAGCTTCTCCTGCTGTAACCTTCTCATCACAACGGCCAAATGCCTCAAGTGTTCATCTCTAGTCTTGCTGAAAATCAGTATGTCGTCCAAGTATACGACCACAAATTTACCAATGAATTCCCGTAGGACTTCATTGATCAGTCGCATAAATGTTCTTGGCGCATTTTTCAGCCCAAACGGCATGACCAGCCATTCGTACAAACCCTCGTTTGTTTTGAATGCTGTTTTCCACTCATCTCCCTCTCTCATCCTGATCTGATGATATCCTCTCTTGAGATCTACCTTTGAAAAATAATTTTCCCCACTCAGGCAATCCATCAAGTCGTCCATTCTCGGCAGTGGAAATCTGTACCTGATGGTGATCTTATTTATCACCCTGGAGTCTGTACACATCCTCCAGCCTCCATCCTTCTTTGGACTTAGCACTGTCGGAACAACACATGGACTAAGACTCTCCCTCACTAGTCCCTTGTCTTGCAGATCCTGTACCTGCCTTTTGACCTCCTCGTTCTCCTGAGGTGTCAACCTGTACGCTGCCTTATTCGGCAAACTTGCTACGGGTATGAGGTCAATGTGGTGACTCACACTCCTCACTGGTGGCAACAAACGAGGTAGTTCGTCCACGATGATATCAGCGAACTTTTCAAGCAGTTCCTGAATCTCCTCTGGCAAGTCGTCCACTCTTGTGCTTGTTAGGAAAATTCTCGGCTTCCTAACAACAAAGAACTGTGGATCTTCATTCTTCTCCAGCTCTGTGAGAAGCTCTTTCCCACTCATGAGAAGTATCGTACTGGTTACTTCTGGCTCCACCTTCTTATCCTTCCCCGAAAGCAATGTATGTGTTTTCCCATCCTTCTCCAAGGTGTATGTGTTCATCTGCCCGTCATGAACAACATTTCTGTCAAACTACCATGGTCTTCCCAATAATACATGACAGACATCCATGGGAATGACATCACACAGAATTTCATCCCTATATTCACCCATCTTAAAATTAACCAAGCATTGTTTTGTAACACATACCTGGTGCCCTTTTTGCAGCCATGTCACTTTGTATGGACTCGGGTGTTTGTTCGTTTTCAGCTCAAGCTTCTCCACCATCTCGGTCGAAACGAGATTGTCGGTGCTCCCACTGTCCACTATGACCTTACATTTCCAGCCCTTGGTCTTGCAAGTCGTTCTGAACAGTCGACATCTTTGAGCTGTGTCCTCCACCTCTTTCTCAGGTTTCAAAAGGACCTTGTGCATTGTCAGTGACTTCCCACTTCCGGTATCTTCATCCTCCACGTCACGCCTCTACGCCTCAGAGACGTGAGCTTTTCCTCTGTCCATCTTCCTATCTGGACAGTCCACGGCTTTATGACCATCTTTACCACACGTGAAACATGTGATAATTCCTCCTCGGCCTCTTCCTCTACCTCGGGTATGAGGAAATGTGTTGGCGTCAGCATATCCTCCTTGCTGATCATCTTGTTGTCTCCTCGGCTCAGCAATTTGCTGCCTCTGCTGTGAGGTTCCACCTCTTTCAGCTTTTCCCTGAGGTCTCTGCCAATCCTCCTTGGGCTTATAAGTTCTCTCTTGGGCAACAGCTTTGCCTCTAGGCTGGCTTCTGCCTCGCCCCCGCTGTCCCTGCTTGCGGCTCAGCTTCTCTTCGGCTTTTAGAGCCATCTGGTACGCATCCTCAACTGTTCGGATGGTTACCATGCTCAATTCATCCTAGATATCATACCTAAGACCATTCAAGTATCTTGCTACCTTTTCGTCATCACTCTCCCGATGACCAGCTCGAATGTTGAGCTTGTAAAATTCCTCAGTGTACTCCTTCACCGTCATCATCTTCTGTCTCAGGTTCTGCATGCGCCTGAACAGAGTGATCTGGTAATCCCTCGGAATGAACTTCGCCTTCATCTTGGCGATCATCCGATCCCAGCTCTTGATCTTCTGTTTCCCTTTGGAACACTTGTCTGCCTGCAGCTCATCCCAACATAAGGCCACATGTCCTTTCAGCTTCGTGACTGCATGCCTCACTTTCTTGTCCTCTTCGATATCCTCATAATCGAAGTAGGTGTCGAGCGCTCGGATCCAATCCAACAACTCCTCTGCATTTAGAATTCCCTCATAGACGGGAATGTCCATCTTGGTCTTCGAGCTCATCCTCGAAATGGCTCTGATCAACCTCTCGGTTGAAGCATCTTCTGCTGAGACCTCTTCGACGTCGTGTCCAGCTTCCTCTTCAACCTCGGAATCGTTGAACTCTACTGCACCCACAGCGCGCCTCTGGGTGGTCTCCATCTCTTCGAGTCTCGCCCTGAGATCTCGTATTTGATGCTCCATCTCTGGATTCCCTGCTGGCCTACCCCCTCTTCGGGCGTCCCTGTCCTCACGATCAGGTGGCTTCCTTTCTCTTCTGGGTGGCATGGTGTATTTCTCCTCTCTACTACCGAAGCAAAGACAAACTATTTTCCGGCTCTGATACCACTTGACTGCAAGTCGTGAGTATCAGAGTGCTTTCCTTTCCTCCTTCACTCCTCTTGCCTGAAATATACAGACAAGATCTTTAGGCTCTGATACCACTTGGTGCAAGTCTGCCCTCTACGGCACGATCGCTCTCGCCAGGACCTTCAACAACGTGGCCCCGAAGAGTTAACAAACTCTCCTGACTCCCTCGGGAATCTTTTACCCACAGTACACTTCTCGGCGATCTCCCTTTCACCAATCGGGAAATCGGGTTTCGCGGACTCGCGAACCTTGTGTGCACCTCCCGTGCAATATGAAACTCGGAATCCCGATCCCCGATGTCAACGGTCAACACTTCTGAGTATCGGGGATTTCGCTATCGGGAAATCAACAGATGAAAGGTAGCAATTTTCTCACCTTTCAAAACCCCGAACGCCGATGTGCGATGCCACATGCTATCCTCCGTTCTGTCTCCGTGGGACCCGTCGCAACTCGGGGCTTCGCTGTTTTTCCGTGCTCCCTTCAACTTCAAAACGCCGAAGTGCCGAGTCCCGACTCCTCGGATCTCGTGCCACCTGTCCCTCCGATGATCGATGGCTCCGATTAAATCGAGAAATCGCAACTCGCGATTTCGACGTGCATGCAAATTTTGCACTCACCAACCCCGATATGCCGATGTCCGATGGTAAACGGATTCTTTAGTGCGCCTGCGAGTTAACCCCCTCGCAACTCTTCCGCGATCTGACGGTCTGCGGGATTTCGTGACTCTCTACAACAAATTCAAGTCGTCGATTCTCTTCCTCCGAAGAGTCCTCCGCTTCACCAGCTTCGTCCTGTGCAACTGAAGCAAAGATACTATCCCTCCTGAGATTTTACCAACTCGGACTCCTCCAGTGTGTTTGCGCACACTCCCTGTGCTCAACCTTCAACCATTCCCAACTGTACTTGAAGTCTTCTAGGATCTGTGCTTTCACAGTCACAGCAACCCCGACCTTTCTTTTCTCAGGCTTGCTATTGAGACTTCAATCCGACCTGCACTTCACCTGCACGGCTCAAATAACCCAACACGATTTTTGGTCGACGAGAATAAGAGCTTCACTATTGAACCTCCTCAACGCACTCTATGCGGAGGAATTCGACTGCACTCTATGTAGGAATCTCCTGGTTCAGACAGTGAAACAATTTGGAACTTATTCCCTCATTCCCTCAGGTTTCGAACCTGATATGCAATCACATATGCAGCATATAGAAGATAAGCATAAAAAGAAGCAAGTATGCAACAGCATAATATCAACAACACACAGAGATCAAACACATCCATGAAATTGAATCAAAGCTTTCCTATTAATTCAATGTCTGTACATGGGAATTCTTCACAAGCTCCCTGTTCTGCTCTCTCTTGCTCCTGTA
Organism: Picea engelmannii; assembly: GCA_009831015.1. Classification (NCBI taxonomy): domain Eukaryota; kingdom Viridiplantae; phylum Streptophyta; class Pinopsida; order Pinales; family Pinaceae; genus Picea; species Picea engelmannii. Next base: position 219,806 of record ML799043.1, on the reverse strand, counting down.
TGAAAATGAGAATGATCCTCACAATAATACAAAGGAGGGTGCCTATATTCCGTTTTCCCTCTCGAAAGCAAAACTATCTAATCTACAGTTAATTCCTATCTAACAGCATTAAAACTATTAAATGTCTTCCTATCTATATTACAATACAAGTGTGCTTCTTATGAATGCTTTCATTCAAACGGCGGCGTAATAATCTTTTCAAAGTAATTCAAAAATGTATGTGCTGGCGCTGTCCAGCTGTATGTTCTTTACTCCACGCGTTGGCTCACTTGATGAAGTCGTAGATGCTCCTGCATCATTTTACCATGTCCATGTATATGGACATGGCCGAATACGGCCCTGTCAACTACACTTTGAAATATGTTGTTTTATTTTATTTTATAATCATGAGAATCCCATTTTCAAGTTCAATATGAAAGAGAAGTAGTATATAATAATTAAATATACTTTTACTTTAGTTTGAAATATATCAATTTTTAAAATAAATGTAATATTTTAAAAACTATTTTTCAAGTCTACTAAGTATTGATACCACTTATTCCCTAATCTATCACTCTCTTATATCTATAGTATTACCTATTATTTATGGTAATTTATATGTTAAAGATGTTATATATATACAATAATAATGATTACACTACCATAGCATAAGGAAAGCATGACATTTTACATACGAGTCAACTACGTGAAAGAAGTTATTTTAACATGGATATAATCTGTAGCAGTGTTGAGAGAAATATCCTAGTACCCATGGTGTCTCGTGGGCACTTACATGGTTTGATAGGTAGTTCATACTCTCTGTTAACATTGAACAACCATTCTCAATTAAGGGGCTAGAAAAATATTTAATAAAGAATTGTATGAATAAAAATGAAAAGACTCATTTTATACATATTTAGTCTGTCAATCAAACACGTTATATAAAATTTAAATATATTCTCTATTTCTAACACTACCAATTTAAAATTTTAAACCACCTGTGCAATCAATGCAATTTAAACCATTTGTGTCAATTTAAACTTGTACATTTAGAAATCAATGCAATTTAAACCACTTGTGAAATCAGAAATACAATTTATCAATGCAATGTAAACCGTTTGTGCCAATTTAAACTTGTGCATTTAGAAATGCAATTTAAACCACCTATACAATCAAAAATACAATTGCAATTTAAACCACCTATGCAATCATAAATAAAATTGCAATTTAAACCACCCATGCAATCAAAACTATAGTTTACTTGTGCATTTAGAAATGCAATTTAAAACACCTATGCAATAAAAAATACAATTTAAACCACCCGTGCAATAAAAAATACATCATAAATACACAATTTATTTCATATACAATTTATTTCAAATACAATTTATATGGCCCAAAACTGCCCAAATACAATTTATTATTATGAATTTTGGACAAAATACAATTTATTATTATGAATTTAGAAATACAATTTATTTAGACCAAAACTGCGAAATGCAATTTATTATTAAGAATTCAGAAATCCAATTTAAACCATTTATGCTATCAATTCATAAAATCCAATTTATGAATTTAGAAATCCAATTTAAAACGTCTATGCTATGAATTCAGAGATGAGATTTAAACCACATTTTTGCGCTATGAATTCATACATGGTGATTTAAACCTGATTTAGGCCCTTGGGTTGTATGGCTTTGTTTATTTCATGGAAATACGACTGTTGGATTCAGTGTATGTGGCAAGGTCAGGGGTCTGTTTTCATTCCCATCACCCTTGTGGATGATATATATTATGGAGGTTGAATGGATGATGAATTTTTGAGGGTAGGATGATAGATATTATGGATGATTGGATGATGAATTGTTGAGGGTAGGGTAGGATCATTTAGTAGAGGTAAGATATGTGTGGGAAGGGAAAGCACTGACTCGATTTGTGCATTATCCCTTTCTATTCCATCTAAAGTATTTTATTGATACATGTGATATAAGAATATAAGAATAAGCATGAAATGTTAAATTCGTATATGTTTTATATATGAAAATGTGTTATAGAAATATTTGCCTCACCCTATGAAAACTTGTATAGAAGGCCTTTTTCAATTTCCCTATGTAGACTTGAAGTCCCTTTTTGCAAATCCCAGAGCTAAAAAAATGATTTTTCCACATATGCGTGCCCTACCTATTGTACAATATGTGTATATGCAGGTTGCTCCACTACAACCCGTGTACATCAGGTTTTGTGCCCAAAATTAAAAAATGGTGTTGGGTTTCCATGTCACGTCATGATATCCATGATCCTTGACCTTCCATATACTGGAAACGTTCCGACTCCGCCTTCAGTTCCACTTGAAGGCTATAAATAGGCCAAATACGAGCTATGGAAAGGAGGAGAAGAATTCAACTTTGAGAGCAAAGTTACTCTTGAGAAATTATTTACTTCATATTGAGTTTGCATCCCTTTGTTCTTTTAAGTCTGAACACATTGTTCATCCCCCAAGCTCTTCCCTACTTGATTGAGAACCTCATTGTCTCTATTATATGAGATTCCCTTTGGTGGAGGATTGAAGTGGTGGAGGCCCAGCTGGAAGGGACTTAGTTTCTCAGTTCCGAACTGTGCCGACACAGAAGTTTGTAATTCATTCACTTCTGTTGATTACATTTTAATAGAAATACTCGTTTCTCATCCAATTAATATCTTGCAAATATTTGAATTGTTATTCCATGGGCGTATTTGTTATGAATGTTGATGTATTTTTCTATTGAATGTGATAACCTTATATATTATCACCATATGCTTGTGTTTCTTGGTTGTTGAGGACAAGTTGTAGGTGTATTGATTTGAGTCAAGTGCTCAATAGTGGACTTCATTGAACGTCTAGATGAGGTAGGACTTTTATCTTGTCTTTTAGCATAATTTTTTATATCGCATACCTGAGATTAGAGTTGATTTTTGCAGTCATTTTTGTCTTTTGTCCTTTATCCCTAGACATAGAGATATTTTCCTCGTAACAAAATTGGTGACCATACTGGGGAGGAATATTCTTTTCGGGGTTTGGAGTGTTTTTCACCTTAGATTTCTCTCATTTATATTGAGTTTCTTGTCGTCTGACTGCTTGACAACATCTATTCATTCTGAGTTTGATTTTCTTAGCCTTCTCCTTAACCTGGCTGTGTTTTAACACATATATCTGGGTTTTTACCTGAACAGTCACTATAAAGACCCTCCTCGTTACGACAACAACTCTGATACAGGTGCATTTTTTTTTGTGTGTGTTTAAGGTGTGTGCGCGCATGTAGAAGTATCAGACACACTTGATTCTACGTTCCCACTTGACGACTAACAAGACACACCCACGATGATCACAACAAGAAGATGCAAGGCACACAACAGGTACTGCAAGCATTAAGACAAAAGACTCAAGGCGCACCACACACACATTTAACGACATACTGGGTCATGCACAAAGCGAACACAGAGGGAAGAATCCATAGTAGGAGATCTTACTATTTCTGCACAGGAAAGCAGGGCGTTTAATCTTTGTCCTCTGCTCCGGAGAGAGAGAAGGTCAGATAGGCTCCTGGCCGACTGCTCAGGCAGAAACTAGTAATCTCTGTCAGGTGTGTCGCAAGAGTGGAAACCCTGCCTTTAAAGGGCCCGAGACTCTTGATACGGCACTGGATTCTTTACACAGAAGGATCACACACACAGACATAAATACTAAGGCTACAAGGAGGTGTCTATATCCCGCCTAACACAAACACCCACGCAATGCAAGAGAACCAAGTACTACAATATCAAGGACACCCTGACCTCTACGGGAGATGCAAGTCAGAAGGACTCTGACAACAAATACAGACCATTTACACCGTTGACTTCTATTAATGATGAATTACCAACCTTGCCTCAAGTAATACCTGTAAATCATTTGTAGCCCTAATTATTACATCGTAAAGGCACATGGTTCTGGCTCAAGAATTACCATTTAACTGATTAAGGACAAGCCTTCAACACCATCACCACAACCTCAACCACTTTACAATCTGCAACAACATAACCACCTACAAGGACATTCACCCTCCCCCTTATGCTATCTAAAACCGAATACATTATTTTTACCATAAGGCGGTGACCACATGAACCTTAACCCTGCCATGGGTATTAAAATTAACTCGAACCTCATACTACCTTATCATTACCATGGACAATGCTAGCATTCAATCAGTAGTACTATAATTTCTAGCATGAATCATGATAATACTTGACCTTAACATTACATTACAACCATTGACATTCTCTAATGTTCCATTACATAGTCATTCTCTACATTTCGTTACATTAACTTCAATGTGCTTAAATCCAGGGTATTACCTTAACAATACACCATAAAATAATAATCAGTATCACATTTACCTCAGGGTAAAATCATGAAGATGGGTAACACTTTTGCTTGTTTTATGACAAAAAAAACTGTATTTTCACAAGTTCTTCAACTTCCGGCATACAAAAGTATTTTTTTTATTTAGAATTTCACTTTACAGTAAAAACAAAACTTGTG
>ML799043.1:201475-214722 GCA_009831015.1 Picea engelmannii | reverse complement strand
GAGATATGGATTTTTCATTTCACCGAATCATAATCTCACCTAAAAATATTATGCAGTGATTTTTTTATAAAATTAAATAAAATTAGACAAAAACAATGAAAATGAAAACAAATTATACCCAATGAAAGTAGATTCAATTTTAAGAATGTTGGTATCAATTCTCAATCTAAATTCTGAGTATTTGTAGGAGTCTGCTACCTCCAAAGATGAAGTAAGATGGATAGAATTTGCAGTTTCCTGCAAACAGTCCCATTTTCAAGTTTTCGGCCGAAATATTCTTTCGGTCGAAACCTAGTTTTTAACGGAATCCGTTAAAAATAAACGTTTCGGCTGAAATATTCTTACCACGGGAAAATAATTCATCCAAAAAACATTGTACATGAATTTCGAGGGCACCGTTAAATTTGACGTGAAAAATTTTGACCGAAAAAAAATTCGGCTGAAAAATTGCCGCTATAAATTTTGGAGACCCGATTGTCACGAAAGTGTTACCCAGATTCATGATTTTACCCCTCACTTATCCTGCAATGAGATGACGATCTAAGTACCCAATCATTACCAGAAATCATCATATGAAGGATAAGGTACCTTACTGGTATTTTAATTTCTGCTATAATAATAGATATGGTTCATTACATTCTATTCTCTATGGATATCAAGAATATAGATTGTAATTGCAATATTGCTACGCTAGCACAACAAATTACGTTATGCATTTTTTTTTATAACCTTCTATTCTAGATTAGATGTATACACAATTAATATTGGTTTATGCTCTTGATCTGTCTATTGTTGCCTAATCATCGTAGACAGGATGTTACCCAGACTAGGTTCGTTTAAGTGTCCTTTCAAGTTTATGCATAAGCAAATCACCTTAGTTTAATACTCTTTGTGCATCTACCATTTCAATTTTCTCATAGAATTTATGATACACATAGTAAACACGATCATTATGCTATCTACACTAAACTAGTTACAACTTGCAAAAGCCCAAATATTAAATTGATTCCTTGCTTTATGTCAATACCTGTAACAAGTCCTATTCATGGGCATACTTCGCTGCACCCCTTCACATGCCTTGTTATTTCACTGCTCAGTTCATTTAAAAATTTAAAGCATACAAACGAGTATTTTTACATTCCACATTACTATATGATATCGCTTCCAGCATATGAGATTCAAGAACTAATAATTTATCTCTATAATAGAATTTGTTTTCATCAGTTTTCTCCTATACCTACCATTTTGTAGTGTTCACACAAGGGTTGATAGACTAAAAGTATTTCTTTATGTGTCTGTTCGCACCAATCCATAAGAAAAATAAATTGACTTTGTAATTAATACTTTTCTTCTTTTGTAAGTGTCATTCACACTTGTTCATAGAAGTAATAATACATGTAAAAATAAAACGAGATACACATTAAAATTTAAAGAAACAATAATTTCCATAAGAATTACATTGAAATATTTCTCGTGAAAATTTTGATTCGTTTTCAGAAGCAGTCATTGGGTAAGAGTGATATATTCGTTGGTTTTCATGGAAAATTTTCAAATGGTATTAGGGTAATTTGGGAGGTAAAATAATTAAACGCCGAACCGAGAAGGATACACTCACAAAGGCTCTGTGCGCAGCTGCCCAGGGCACGCATAACTGGAAGTAGGCAACCAATGCGTGGAAACCAGAACCAGTAACGTGTTGTCAGTCCCGGATACGCGTCAAGGGAAATGATAGCAGTGGTATTCAAATAAAAATGCCCACCAAAATAAAAACGCAGACTTGCAGTATCACTGCCCCGACATTGATGATACGCAGTACGTAATACGACATTGCCCAGAATGAAATCACCACCTAAAATTTGTAGACGAAAAGCCAGAAACGAGTGCAGACATTTAAAAAAATGAGAATAGCAGCGTAGACATTTAAGAAAAAAAAAATGAAGGGCCAGCAAGGAATTTGCCCACGGTGCAAAAACGACAGCCCACTGCAAATAAATTAAAAAAAATGAAGGGCCCAGCAAGGAATTCGCCCACGGTGCAAAAATGATAGCCCACTGCAAATAAATCGCCCACTATAATAAAAATCGGAACCCCGCTACCAAAAATTTGCCCACTGTACCAGAAACGAAATCGACTGAAAGACAATCGCTCACTGTAAAAGAAAAATGAAACCCTATTGCCAAAAAATTCGCCCACTGTGCCAAAAACGAAATCCACTGAAAAACAAATCGCTCATTGTAAAAGAAAAACGAAACCCTATTGCCAAAAATTCGCCCACTGTGCCAAAAACGGAATCCACTGAAACACAATCGTTCACTGTATAAAAACGAAACCCCACAGAGAAAAATGTGCCCACGGTACAAAACGAAAACCCACTGGGAAAAATAGCCCACTATATAAAACGAAATCCACTGAAAGAAAGAACAAATGCCCCACCGTATAACATAAAACACCAGCAATAATATACAATTTTCTTTTCTCATCTATTATAACAGAGGTGAACTTCACTACAGAAATCCTTTAGCTAGCACCCAAGCAGAGATGTATAGCAAATTTTGTCGTGAAATTTTTTTCCAAACGCAGAGAAGGGATCATATTCGACGTTAGGCATTCACATTATTCTTAAACATCAACCTACTTGCGTACCTATGATCGACGGAGAGTAACCTGAAGACGTAGACCTGCACTTGAGCTCCAAGCCGCTCCCGCTCACCGACCGTTGAGACAACACGGGTACCTCCCAGCCAAACGCTAGGGGTACTCTCCTTCCCCCTCATCCCCCCAAGCCGCAAAGGGGCCACACACAATCCAGATAGTAGCCTAGCTTCTCAGCTCGCCTCCAAGGCTGAGCTACCACTCAAGTCAGCTGAGAAATCCCCAACTCCTACAAGCAATCAGTCCAGTCTCTAGTCTGGCAGCATAACAATACCTAATAGCAAAAATATCCCCCCTCTTTCCCCCTCTCCCTTTCTTTTATCCAGTCTCAAACCCTAATCCTCTTTTTTAGGTTCCCCCCCCCTTTTCCTTTTTAATTTTTTTTTACTTTTTTTAAAAACTCAAAGAGTAAGTGCGCTCATTAATAATTTTCTTTTATTTTTACATGCATAAATTTTTATTAATGGTAGAGACGGTAGGGATTAATAAATTTATGGAAAGAGAATCCATTATTCATTTTCTTTATTCTATAAATTAAAGATTAAGGAATACATGACAATTTGTTTGTAATATTTATATATATTTTCATTTTTTCTATTTACAAGCATGCATTCATCATTGTAATTTATCATTATCCATCATTTAAATTCACCATTAATATATATATATATATATAGGATAATGAGAGATTAAAGTGATGACAAACATGTATATGGGAAAAGTAAATGTATTACATAAAAATAAATAATGAGGAATTAAGGGGAGGGATGGTGATTTAGTAATGTGAACTGGACATGTAAAAGGGAGATGGATACTGGAACATTAAGGTGATGGAGGATAGTTTAATAAAGTAGACATGGATAATGAGAGGANTTAGGAATCAATTTCTTCTTTGCAAGTTTTAAAACTATTAGATTTGCTTTAACACTTACCCTCGTTATCGCCCCAAGAATTTCATGAAGACCAACTATTACTTAGGTGGGTTTTTGTTTAATTTGTTATTTTTATTCCACAGTCTGCTCTTAGGGTTAGACTAAATTTTACCCTAACAGTTTTTAGACTTGTACTAGATTCTGAACTAGGCGTCACTGGGTTAGGGAAGTTGTTTAGGAATCTCTTAAGGCATTAAGGTCTTAGGGCTATTTAGGTTTGTTTCCTTCATCCACATCAATGCGATGTGCCCTTCAGGACGCACCGCGTGCTCCAAGGGTGCCACTCGCCTCGTTCATTTCCTTTACGCGACGTGCCCTTTAGGATGCACCACGTGCTCCAAGGGTGCCACTTGCCTCTTGAATTTCTTTTGTGCGACGTGCCCTTCAGGATGCACCACATGCTCCAAGGGTGCCACTTGCCAACTGGACTGATTGGTAGACATCTATAACCCCTAGAGTCAACACTCCGCCAAGTGATCTTGTAGGAGACTAAGGGTTCTAAGGAATAAGGCCCCCCCCGCCTTATTGTGCGCCCCTTAGAATCATCATGAGCGACTGTCGCAGTCTGCCCTCACGACATCTTGGATCCTCTCGAAGTAGGTAATAGTTAACCTATAGTTCGAGCCACGGCGAGAGTTCTAGTAGGCGGTGGTAGGGCTGTTGTCCACCCCTCTCCCTCAACCTCTCTGCAAATCGTGTGTGGCCCCTTTAATCCATATGTGAGTCTGGTCGGAAAGCTATCGTCAGCCTGCATCATCAACAATCATGTTAGAAATGTCAACCTCAAATCATCAAATCAAATGAATCATAACAGTAAATATATCAACCCAAAAGCACACTCCCTGACTCAGTCCGGAGTCCAAGGGGGTTCTACCGATGCCTCTGCATCCTCAAGGTCAAAACCCTGCACACTCAATAAAACTGAGTCAATAGCACCTATCTACATCAAATAGTAACACATCATGTCGTCTGTCAATCGCATCATAATCAATAAATAATGGTCTAACATCATAAAAGTCCAGATCACTTGCGAGCAAGTGTCCTCAAATAATAAGTTTTCCCAGTGCGCCAGAGCGAGATGTTACATACACCCCCTCTTGGTCTAAACTTCGTCCCGAAGTTCTCAGTATAAATGTAGAAATAAAGTATCACAGTATCATAAGTCTATCTATCAAACAAAAATGGAAACTGTTGACGCATATCATATGCGTCCTCCCAGGTCGTCGAGTGCAGACTATAACTGTCCCACTGGACCTTGACCTGATCTACCGTTCGACGTCGTAACTGTCGAACGCGATGATCTAAGATGCAGACCGGCTCAGCCGTGAGCGCTCCCTCATCCGATACCTGCAAGGAAATCAGGTCAATCACATGTGTAGGATCACTAATATAATGTCTCAAAACAAATACATGAAAAACATCGTGCATACGCCTCAAAGAATCAGGCAAGGCTAGTCGATAGGCCATGGGCCCCTTTCTCTCCACAATCTTGAAAGGTCCCACAAACCTAGGAGGGAGTTTATCTCCCTTTCTAAACTTGATCAAACTTTTATGCGGTTTAACCTGCAAGAAAACTCGGTCACCGACCTCGTAACTACGATCGACTCGGTGCGCATCGACATAACTCTTCTGTCGATCCTACGCTTCTTTAATCCTTTGTCTTATGGTTTTCATCTGCTCTTCCATTTATTGGATCGCTTCTTGTCCCACCAGGACCCTATCCTCAAGCCGATCCCAACTCAAGGGCATCCGACACGGTCGCCCATAAAGAAACTCAAAAGGCGCCATCTTTATGGTGCTCTGATAACTGTTGTTGTAAGCAAACTCTACTAGAGGCAAGAATTCCTCCCAACGCTTTTGTTGGTCCATCACGTACATGCGCAACATGTCTTCCAAGGTTTGGTTCATTCGTTCGGTCTGCCCATCAGTCTCTGGGTGATACGCAATACTAAAATTAAGTTGGGTTCCCAAGGCCTCTTGGAAACTCATCCAAAATCGTCCAGTAAACACCGATCCTCGATCGGATATAATCTTTTTAGGCACGCCATGCAGCCTCACAATCTCACTGATGAAAACTCTAGCTATGTCAGGTGCCTGATACGTCGTACGCATAGGAATAAAGTGATCACTCTTCGTCAGAGTGTCTACTACTACAAAAATCGAGTCGTGTCTCCTTGCCGTCAGTGGAAAACCAACAATAAAATCCATCGAAATAACTTCCCATTTCGATTCTGGAATGGCATGTGGTTGAAGTAGTCCTACCGGGTGTCTATGTTCAACCTTTACCTGCTGACACTCTATACATCTAGCCACAAATTTGACTATGTCAGCCTTCATTCCCTTCCAGAAGAATAAGGGTTTAAGGTCTGCCCTCATCTTCGTGACTCCCGGGTGAGCCATGTAAACTGCTCTATGAGCCTCGTTCAGAATCAACATCCTCAACTCGTCGTTTGGCGGTACATAAATCCGACCTCTAAACCTCATTAAACCATCGCTATCCAATGAATATCCCTCATAACGTAACCATCATTGTGTTTTGTCCAATAAAATCCTTGACTTCTATGTACCAGTCATCATCACGCTGTAAGGTGAGAATCTTCTCACGTAGATTTGTCTGAAGAGGTAACACCGAAAAGATGCGTGGCCTCCGACTCAAGGCATCCTCCACTCGGTTCATTGTTCCCTTTATGTAAGTAATCTCGAAATCGTATTCGCTAAGCAATTCCGACCAACGCCGTTGTCGCGCGTTCAGGTTTCTCTGTGTAAAAATGTGTTGTAGTCCACAATGATCATTTTTTAATTCAAATTTTCGTCCAACAAGGTAGTGTCTCCAAACCTTCAAGGCATATATGATCGCTAGTAACTCCAAGTCGTGTGTCGCGTAGTTTTCCTCATGCCTTCTCAGCTTCCTCGAAATGTAAGCAATCACTCGTCCGTCCTACATCAAGACTCTGCCCAAACCTTCCTTGGATGCGTCAGTGCATACCAGGAAGTCTACATCCATGTCAGGGACCTTTAGTATCGGCGCGGTTGTCAACAACTCTTTAAGCCTCCGAAATTCTTCCGCGCATTTCTCTGTCCAATCAAACTTCTTGTTTTTCTTCTGCAATTCCATGATCGGATTTGCTATCTTCGAAAAACCCTCAACAAACCGTCGATAGTATCTTGCTAAACCCATAAAACTACGCACTTCTGTGACATTCATTGATGTAGGCCATTCCATAATAGCTTCAACCTTGGCAGGATCCACGGAGATACCTTCGCCGGAGATGACATGCCCTAAGTAGTGAATCCTCGATTGATAAAAAGAGCATTTGGACAACTTCCCATACAATTTGTTTTCTCGTAAACATTGTAGTACCAAGCACAAGTGCTCGTCATACTCCTCCATCGTCCGAGAGTAGATCAAAATATCATCAATGAACACTTGGACGAACTTGTCCAAGTACTCGCGGAACACCCCGTTCATCAAACTCATGAATACCCCTGGGGCGTTTGTAAGTCCAAATGGAAAAACAGTAAACTCGTAATGTCCAAATCTCGTCTTAAAGGCGGTCTTAGGGATGTCATCCTCCTTGATCCGTAACTGGTGATACTCGGATCGCAAATCGATCTTGGAGAACACCATCGCACCCTTCATTTGATCGAATAGATAATCAATTATAGGTAAGGGATACTGATTCTTGATCGTCTCCTTATTCAGTTGACGGTAGTCAATGCAAAGCCTCCATGATACGTCCTTCTTTCGTATGAAAATAACTGGTGCACCCCAGGGTGACACACTGGGACGTATTAGTCCCAGGTCCAACAACTCCTTCAGTTGCATTTTCAACTCTTGCAACTCCAGGGTCGACATCCGATAAGTTGTTCTTGATATCGGTTCGGTTCCTGGTTTTAGGTCTATGGTAAACTCCAGTTCCCTTTTCGACGGCATCCCAGGCAACTCCTCTGGAAATACGTCTGCAAACTCCTTCACCACCGGAAGGTGTTCTAGACCTTCCTCTACCCCCTTCTCGTTTAGCGTGAGGATCGCATAAAGTTTGCACCCCTTGCGCATACTCTTCCGTAACTGTAAGGAAGAGATGAACCACAGGGAAACTCCCTGGTTCCTTCCTACAATCACACGTCTCTGTCCTTCGTCATCAACCAAGCTCAACCGTTTCGTCTTACAGTTAAGTATAGCCTCATGCATTTCCAACCAATCCATACCGATCACAACGTCATAAGATCCTAAGATCGTGACGTACAAGTTGACCCTCGTGACAAACTCTCCCAGGTTAAGGGCACAGCCCATAACCTTTCCTCCAACCTTCTGTTTGGCTCCCGAAGCCATCTCCACGAAGCTAAACTCATTATGTTCAACAGCCTTTACCTTAATCCTTTTTAGCGCTGCACTAGAAATGAAACTCTCAGTAGCTCCTGGGTCTATCAAAATACTAAGGGTTTGGTCAGCGACAGTACCTGTCATCTCGAGTACAGTCGATTGGTGCTTTGCCTGGCGGTTATTCACCGCTACATGAATCTTATGGGCCTTGCCCATATCTCCCACGGTAGCAGGTCCGGCTGATTCGGACGTCCTAGTCCTCTCCACAGGACAGTCGCGCTGGTAGTGTGGCTCCCCACACGTCCAACACCCCTTCTTTGGCCCAGTAGTCCTGGTACCCGAAGTAGAAGATGACTGCCCACCAACCTGAAACCCTGGTCTGTTCTGCTGAACAGACCTGAACTGCTGCTGCTGCGGGCGACGCTGTTGCTAGTGTTGTGGTCCTCGATAAGGTGTTTGTTGCTAAGGCAGCGGTCGTCAAGGTGTAGTGAACGTGGATCCCCTCTGGAAGCCACGATGTCCCAGCATATGTCTCACTGGTGTCTGATGCCGCAGCGCACCAGATGAACTCTGCCCTGCGGGTCTCGTTGGAGTCCTGGTCAGACCCCTGTTGATAAGCTCCTCCTCTGCTATGAGGGCCTTTTGGACAGCGTCGTGCAAGGTTTGAGGCATCAAGATCCTAACCTTCGCACGCAGGCTTCCATTAAGGCCAAACACGAATCGGTTGACCTTGAGCTTCTCAGTGTTAAGGTGTGGAGCATACCGGAGTAGCTCCATAAAACGTGCCTCGTACTCGGGCACCGTACGACCTCCCTGTCGTAATGCATTGAACTCATTGAGCTGACGCTCAATGAATTCCTCTAAAAGGTACCTCTCTCGGAACCGTTCCTCGAACAGTTCCCATGACACGTCTTCCACAGCCATGTTCAGCTGCGGCAGGAGTGTCTTCCACCATAGAAGAGTGCTCCCCTTCAGTTGAAAGACCGCCATGTGGACCTTCATGTTGGAGGTATAATCGCGAAGTGCGAAGCACATCGCCATATTCTCCAACCATGCCTCAGCGGCTGCACCGTCCGAGGCACCAAAGAACTCGAGAAATTTTACCTTCTCGAGTTCACGGTGAATGCTACCTGTAATGGTCGGTGCGCGCGGCAGAACCTCAGGGGGTGCCGACGCCCTGGCCCCGTCTCTGTCCAAACGGCTGATTAGAGCCTCAGACATGCGCTAAAAGGATCTCATCATCCCAATAACGTCACCAACTACTATCTTCTCCTATCTGAGAACCTGCTCACCTCCCTGGGGGTTAGACCCCTCAGGCATGGATGCTGCTGGAGGTGTCTCGCCTCCTCTCCTAGCACCCCGTCGTCGACCTCCGCGATGTCCTCTAACCATGATTACCTGCACACACACAATCAACTCGATCAGAAACAGTATAATAAAACCAACTCATGTCAACGAAAGCTGTAGCGGGACCCAAGTCGCGGGTCGAACCGGCTCTGATACCATATGTAAAGACCCTCCTCATTACGAAAACAACTCTGATACAGGTGCAATTTTTTTTTTATTTTTGTTTTTTTGTTTTTAAGGTGTGTGCACGCATGTAGAAGTATCAGACACACTTGATTCTACGTTCCCACTTGACGACTAACAAGATGCACCCACGATGATCGCAACAAGAAGACGCAAGGCACACAATAGGTACTGCAAGCATTAAGACCAAAGACTCAAGGCGCACCACGTACACATTTAACGACATACTGGGTCATGCACAAAGCGAACACAGAGGGAAGAATCCATAGTAGGAGATCTTACTATTTCTGCACAGGAAAGCAGGGCGTTTAATCTTTGTCCTCTGCTCCGGAGAGAGAGAAGGTCAGATAGGGTCCTGGTCGACTGCTCAGGCAGAAACTAGTAATCTTTGTCAGGTGTGTCGCAAGAGTGGAAACCCTGCCTTTAAAGGGCCCGAGACTCTTGATACGGCACTGGATTATTTACACAGAAGGATCACACACACAGACATAAATACTAAGGCTACAAGGAGGTGTCTATATCCCACCCGACACAAACACCCACGCAATGCAAGAGAACCAAGTACTACAATATCAAGGACACCCTGACCTCTACGAGAGACACAAGTCAGAAGGACTCCGACAACAAACACAGACCATTTACACCGTTGACTTCTATTAACGATGAATTACCAACCCTGCCTCAAGTAATACCTGTAAATAATTTGTAGCCCTAATTATTACATCCTAAAGGCACATGGTTCTGGCTCAAGAATTACCATTTAACTGATTAAGGACAAGCCTTCAACACCGTCACCACAACCTCAACCACTTTACAATCTGCAACAACATAACCACCTATGAGGACATTCACCCTCCCCCTTATGCTATCTAAAACCGAATACATTATTTTTACCATAAGGCGGTGACCACATGAGCCTTAACCCTGCCATGGGTATTAAAATTAACCCGAACCTCATACTACCTTATCATTACCATGGACAATGCTAGCATTCAATCAACAGTACTATAATTTCTAGCATGAATCATGATAATACTTGACCTTAACATTACATTACAACCATTGACATTCTCTAATGTTCCATTACATAGTCATTCTCTACATTTCGTTACATTAACCTCAATGTGCTTAAATCCAAGGCATTACCTTAACAATACACCATAAAATAATAATCAGTATCACATTTACCTCACTTATCCTGCAATGAGATGACGATCTAAGTACCCAATCACCTTAGTTTAATACTCTTTGTGCATCTACCATTTCAATTTTCTCATAGAATTTATGATACACATAGTAAACGTGATCATTATGCTATCTACACTAAACTAGTTACAATTTGCAAAAGCCCAAATATTAAATTGATTCCTTGCTTTATGTCAATACCTGTAACAAGTCCTATTCATGGGCATACTTTGCTGCACCCCTTCACATGCCTTGTTATTTCACTGCTCAGTTCATTTAAAATTTTAAAGCATACAAACAAGTATTTTTACATTCCACATTACTATATGATATCGCTTCCAGCATATGAGATTCAAGTACTAATAATTTATCTCTATAATAGAATTTGTTTTCATTTTTCTCCTATACCTACCATTTTATGTAGTGTTCACACAAGGGTTGATAGACTAAAAGTATTTATTTATGTGTCTGTTCACACCAATCCATAAGAAAAATAAATTGACTTTGTAATTAGTACTTTTCTTCTTTTGTAAGTGTCATTCACACTTGTTCATAGAAGTAATAATACATGTAAAAATAAAATGAGATACACATTAAAATTTAAAGAAACAATAATTTCCATAAGAATTACATTGAAATCTTTCTCGTGAAAATTTCGATTCGTTTTCAGAAGCAGTCATTGGGTAAGAGTGATATATTCGTTGGTTTTCATGGGAAAATTTCAAATGGTATTAGGGTATTTTGGGAGGGAAAATAATTAATCGCCGAACCGAGAAGGATACACTCACAAAGGCTCTGTGCGCAGCTGCCCAGGGCACGCATAACTGGAAGTAGGCAACCAATGCGTGGAAACCAGAACCAGTAACGTGTTGTCAGTCTCGAATAAGCGTCAAGGGAAATGATAGCAGTGGTATTCAAATAAAAATGCCCACCAAAATAAAAACGCAGACTTGTAGTACCACTGCCCGGACATTGATGATACGTAGTACGTAATACGTCATTGCCCAGAATGAAATCACCACCTAAAATTTGCAGACGAAAAGCTAGAAACGAGTGCAGACATTTAAAAAAACGAGAACAACAACGCAGACATTTAAAAAAAAAAAAACGAAGGGCCCAACAAGGAATTCACCCACGGTGCAAAAACGACAACCCATTGCAAATAAATTAAAAAAAACGAAGGGCCCAGCAAGGAATTCACCCACGGTAAAAAAACGACAGCCCACTGCAAATAAATCGCCCACTGTAATAAAAATCGGAACCCCGCTGCCAAAAATTTGCCCACTGTACCAGAAACAAAATCCACTGAAAGAAAGAACAAACGCCCCCCCGTATAACATAAAACACCAGCAATAATATACAATTTTATTTTCTCATCTATTATAACAGAGGTGAACTTCACTACATAAATCCTTTAGCTAGCACCCAAGCAGAGATGTATAGCAAATTTTGCCGTGAAATATTTTTCCAAACGCAGAGAAGGGATCATATTCGACCTTAGGCATTCACATTATTCTTAAACATCAACCTACTTGCATACCTATGACCGACGGAGAGTAACCTGAAGACGCAGACCTGCACTTGAGCTCCTAGCCGCTCCCGCTCACCGAACGTTGAGACAACACCGGTACCTCCCAGCCAAATGCTAGGGGTACTCTCCTTCCCCCTCAGCCCCCTGAGCTGCAAAGGGGCCACACACAATCCAGACAGTATCCTAGCTTCTCAGCTCGCCTCCAAGGCTGAGCTACCACTCAAGTCAGCTGAGAAATCCCCAACTCCTACAAGCAATCAGTCCAGTCTCTAGTCTGGCAGCATAACAATACCTAATAGCAAAAAGACCCCCCCTCTTTCCCCCTCTCCCTTTCTTTTATCCAGTCTCAAACCCTAATCCTCTTTTTTAGGTTTCCACCCCCCTTTTCCTTTTAAATTTTTTATTTTTTATTTTTTGTTTTTTTAAAAAACTCAAAGAGTAAGTGCGCTCATTAATAATTTCCTCTTATTTTTACATGCGTAACTTTTTATTAATGGTAGAGGTGGCAGGGATTAATAAATTTACGGAAAGCGAATCCATTATTCATTTTCTTTATTCTATAAATTAAAGATTAAGGAATACACGACAATTTGTTTATAATATTTATATATATTTTCATTTATTCTATTTACATGCATGCATTCATCATTGTAATTTATCATTATCCATCATTTAAATTCACCACTAATATATATATATATATATATATATATATATATATAGGATAATGAGAGATTAAAGTGATGACAAACATGTATATGGGAGAAGTAAATGTATTACATAAAAAGGAATAAAGAGGAATTAAGGGGAGGGATGGTGATTTAGTAATGTGAACTGGACATGTAAAAGAGAGATGGATACTGGAAGATTAAGGTGATGGAGGATAGTTTAATAAAGTAGACATGGATAATGAGAGGATAATGGTCTTAGTTTTTTTTTTTTTTGTTTGAAATTTTCTTTATGTTACACTACGAAGGTGTTGTTGTTAAGGTCCTAACCTGCACATAGGTAGATCAATGTATTCGGATGTAATAAAGGTCAATATTAATAAGACCTTTCAATAAAATAGAATAAGATGGATGTAAGAAGACCT
>ML799043.1:175885-188892 GCA_009831015.1 Picea engelmannii | reverse complement strand
GAAGACCAACTATTACTTAGGTGGGTTTTTGTTTAATTTGTTATTTTTATTCCACGGTCTGCTCTTAGGGTTAGACTAAATTTTACCCTAACAGTTTTTAGACTTGTACTAGATTCTGAACTGGGCGTCACTGGGTTAGGGAATTTGTTTAGGAATCTCTTAAGGCGTTAAGGTATTAGGGCTATTTAGGTTTGTTTCCTTCATCCACATCAATGCGACATGCCCTTCAGGACGCATCACATGCTCCAGGGGTGCCACTCGCCTCGTTCATTTCCTTTACGTGACATGCCCTTCAGGATGCACCACGTGCTCCAAGGGTGCCACTCACCTCTTCAATTTATTTTGTGCGACGTGCCCTTCAGGATGCACCACGTGCTCCAAGGGTGCCACTCGCCAACTGGACTGATTGGAAGACATCTATAACCCCTGGAGTCAACACTCCGCCAGGTGATCTTGTAGGAGACTAAGGGTTCTAAGGAATAAGGCTCCTCCCGCCTTATTGCGCGCCCCTTAGAATCATCGTGAGAGACTGTCGCAGTCTTCCCTCACGACATCGTGGATCCTCTCGAACTAGGTAATCATTAACCTACAGTTAGAGCCACGACGGGAGTGCTAGTAGGCGGTGGTAGGGCTGTTGTCCACCCCTCTCCCTCAACCTCTCTGCAAATCGTGTGTGGCCCCTTTAATCCATATGTGAGTCTGGTCGGAAAGCTATCGTCAGCCTGCATCATCAACAATCATGTTAGAAATGTCAACCTCAAATCATCAAATCAAATGAATCATAACAGTAAATATATCAACCCAAAAGCACACTCCCTGACTCAGTCCGGAGTCCAAGGGGGTTCTACCGATGCCTCTGCATCCTCAAGGTCAAAACCCTGCACACTCAATAAAACTGAGTCAATATCACCTGTCTACATCAAATAGTAACACATCATGTCATCTGTCAATCGCATCATAATCAAGAAATAATGGTCTAACATCATAAAAGTCCAGATCACTTGCGAGCAAGTGTCCTCAAATAATAAGTTTTCCCAGTGCGCCAGAGCGGGATGTTACAGCCACGTACATCACCCTTTGTTTCTTGGTTGTTGGGTCTGATGTTTTTTGGGTAGGTATTGGGGGTTGTTAAGTCTTCTTGGGTCTCTGTTATGACTGTTAAGTGTCTGTGGAATGATAAGAAATCTTTCTTTGGCTAAATTTTTGGGAAGTTCCTTTCTCATCATCCTTTTCATTTAATTGTCCTTGCATCTTGGGCTAGGTGTTTGCTACTTGATATCATACTTGGTTTCTCTTTGTTTACATACAATAGAGTTTTTATATCAAGTTGTTGTTCATTCCTTTCATTTTTATTTTTTTATATTGAAAATACAAAAATATTAGGCATTTTACATTGTTGGCATTGGATCTTTTGAGTCCTTATCATTGATCTTAGTACATGTAAAGAAAGATTGCATATTATTTAGAAATGTAGAACTAAATTGAGAATTGCATTTTGAAAAGTATATCATTTATTGGGAATTGAATTTAGGACTTTGCATTGTATTTGTGTTCATTTATTTTACTTGTTGAGTCATAACATCATTAGTTTCGCGACCACACCTTTTTGAGTAAGCAAGGCCACTAAAAGTAAGATTGATAATTTAAAATTGATTCGTAACGATTTTATTTTTATAGGGTGAAAAAACTTGCTTAGGATTTAGAGCCTTGGAATAGGATTTTGTGAGTAAACTTCTCCAAGGCTATTAAATCAACATATGTGTATCACTAAGGGAGTGGAGAAATCCCTTGTATAATTGCTGATGTCAAGAGGCTCCGCTCACGCTGGAGTTAAACATGAGGTTGTGTGAGGTTGGTTGAAGGGATATCCCTCTGATACCTTCTTAGCGTCAAATACATTTTTGGGGATCTATTCGTATATGGGGATCTTAATAGTACCCTTACCTCTGTGAGAGGTAGCGCTTTCGAGATTTCAGGCTTTGTTACCCTGCCCATGTGGTGGACCTGACTTATGATTGTTCGCCTTCACATCGGTTATATCGTGGTTTCTTAGTTTCTTGGAATAGGTACCACATAGGCTACTTGCAAGGTTTATTCTATAGGTACCCTGGGTCAGATAAGGGTCGAAAAACACAAAACCTTTATGGAGGATTACCTCTTCGAGGGGATCTGACCAACTGGTTGTTAAGCCCACGAGGTCCCTTATAGCTAATTATGATACCTTTGATATTTAGTAGGGATTCTCACGCCCCCCTTGGGTGAGACATACCTACTTTAGGGAGGGAGGCTCCTTTCAGCCACTTTATCCTGTTTGTATGAATATTGGACTTTTTATTTTATTTTGGTGTGCCTTTCGATTATTAGTTGACCTTAGGATTTTATATTGGATCGTGAGTTTTCATTATCATGGATAGCGGAGCTCCTTTGTCTCCCTCATTTATCGCTACCTCCCCCATGAAATTCGCTCATTTTATGGGGATGAATCTGTTTGTTTTTCATAATGGTATGTATAATTATGATACTCAACCCATGCTTTGGGTCTCTAATCATTTCCCTCTTAATATGCCTATACATTCGTCTGGGGGAATGATCGCTTATCTATATGCGTCTTCTTTTGAGAGGAGTCTTATCCCTCAACTGACTTTGACTGTAGGGGGTTAGAATGTCCCCTCTTACAGATCCAATCCTAGCCTCAATATTTTAGGAGCCAGTGCTCCAATGGGTGGTTATTGTACTTATTACACCCCATCAATGTATCCTTCATCCACAATTCCACTTCCTACGAACGTGCTACCCATGGAGGGTCTCCATATGTCCTCTGGTATTTCATATGGAGGGAATCAATTTTATGGTATAGGTTACCCCCTTCATGAAATCCCTTCACATCGGGGAAACACATATCCTCACCTAAATAATCCTTATCATGCCTTTGTCTCCTCACAGACATCTTCTTTAGTGATGATGAATGTACAAAAATTTATGGATCAATTAGGTGGAGGATACTACCTTTCTGGAAATGGACATGGTGTAAACCAAGATCCTTACTGGCCTGTAAATTCTCAAAACTAGTCTTTCCTAGGACCTTGGTCTCAAATGCCACAACTAACTGCCACCACTATTCCAGTCGTTGTAATTCATACTGGAATCACATCACCAACCACTTCCAATCATGTTGGAAATTGCTCAACAACCTCTGCAAGCCATGTTGAACACAAGCAACCAGGCACAACAAGTCGTGTTGGGGGCACCATTCTAGTCGTTGCGAGTCATAATGACATCACATATCCAACCTATGTGAAACATGTGGGAAATTAACCACCAGCCTCTACCAGACACACTGAGAGCATGTCTATAACATCCCGCTCTGGTGCACTGAGCGAAATTATTCTTTGAGGACACTTGCTCGCAAGTGATTCGGATTATTATGCTATTAATTTTTTTTTTTTTCATTATGAGGTGTTATGGGGTGATGACATGTTGTTTTACTGCATTGACATAGATAGGTGCTATTGACTCGGTTTACTGAGTGTGCAGGGTTTTGGACCTTAAGGATGCAGAGGCATCAATGGAACCCCTTGGACTCCAGATCGAGTCAGGGAGTGTACCATTGGGGTTTGATTGTTTTACTGTGATATTTGTGCATCTGATTAGATGATATGATATGGATATGTTCTGACATGATTTGTTGATGATGCAGGCTGACGATAGCTTTCCGACTAGACTCACATGTGGAGTAAAGGGGTCATGCACTACTACCAGAGATGTTGAGGGAGATGTGTGGACAACAGCCCTACCACAGCCTACTAGCACTCTCGTCGTGGCTCGAACTGTAGGTTAACGATTACCTAGTCAGAGAGGACCCACGATGCCATGAGGGCAGACTGTGACAGTCGCTCACAATGATTCTAAGGGGCGCGCAATAAGGCGGGGGCATGATTCCTTAGAAGCCCTTAGTCTCCCACAAGTTCACCTGGCAGAGTGTTGACTCCAGGGGTTATTGATGTCTACCAAACCATTCAAGAGGCGAGTGGCACCCTTCGAGCAGGTAGTGAGTCCTGAAGAGCACGTCGCACAAGGGAACAGATGAGGTGAGTGGCACCATTGGAGCACCTTGTGCATCCTGAAGGGCACGTCGTGTTGTTGATGGTAGAGGAATGAAACTAGATGGCCTTAGGAAGAATAAAGGGTTAAGTATTTTTAAAACAATTTCCCTAATTAAATGTTTCCCATTACAAAATTTAAGGTCTAAGTCTAAATTATGCTAGTGGTAAAATTTGTCTACCTAAAAATAAAAAATAAAAAAATAAAGGGAAAAAGGGTTAAAATTCCACACCTGCCTTTTTGAGTTCTAATTAAAAAGAGGAAAGAGGGAAAATCTAAAATTTTAGGAAACTAGGAAAAGAGGTAACCATAAAAAGGGAAAAAGGGGAACTTAAGGGAAAAAGCGGAAGGTCAAACTTAGTAAAGCATCCACCATTTAAGAGCTTTTTAATTTAAACTGAACAAGCAATTTAATAAAAAGGAAAGTTATTAAAACCTGTAAGAGATTTTGGGGACACCTAGGAGTGATTCTAGGAGTAAATCTAGGTGGGTGAGGGAAATAAAGATAGTTAATTAATTAAAGACGTTAATTTATGGAGGAAGGAAGGGGATTGGGGACACTTGTAAGGAGAGGAATTTTTAGGAATTTATTTTTAAAACTTTAATTACATGAGATTTTAGGAAAGGAAGGAAGTTTGAAACTCTATATAATGAAGGAGGGAGAAGGATGAAGGACCATCTTCTGTTTGCGTAACATTATGCTGCAGAAATATCTACTTGACTGATTTATTTTGTGGGAGTTGGGATACCCAGCTCGGTGAGGAGTGGTAGCTCGGCCTTGCGAGGCGAGCTGGGAGCTAGTCGAAACCTCTGGATAGTGTGTGTGGTTCCTTTGCGGCTCTGGGGGCTAAGGGGGAAGAAGAGTACCCCTAGCATTGGCTGGGAGGTACTGGTAAAGTCTCGACGGTCGACGAGCGGGAGTTGCACGGAGTGAGCGGGACGTCATTCAGAGCGGGCAATTAGGCAACGATACGCTCTCTTCATTTTGTATGGTAGATTGTATTAGGACTTATGCTTGGATTTGCTCATTTAATGGAAAAGTAAAATGATGTTTTTAAAATTGATGACTGAACTTTCCTTAGCCTAGCTTGATGGTTGTTGAATCCCATTGCCTTTGTTTTCCCTCATGTTTTGACCACCTTGTTGTGTGATTGTGACCTTCGTGGTTGATTAGCCTTCATCCCTAGCTCACCAGTCCTCGCCTGAGCAGTCAGCCAGGAGCCTGATCTACAGTCGTCACCTTAGCGTTAAAAGACCTATGGATCTCAACGACGTGCTTTTTTGTGCGAGGAGGGTGGGCGAAGGATTTCCTTGTCAGTCGTCTACCTCTGTTGTTGTCTTTGGCTGAAGGTTTGCCTTGCGTCTTGATGCGTTTTTTTTAACCCTGCAGAATTTAATTGTTGTCAAAGTTTTTCTATAAACCCAACATATTTATACCTAGTGTTATCTCATTTTTACTTCATTTTTATATCTCGATGGACATTTCTGTGTATTGCATTCTTGAATGTGTTATATTGTTGGTTATTGGCTCTGCGTTTTAAAATGTTGAAGGCATTTTCTTTACTGAAATGTGTCTCTGATTCTTCATTTTAATTGACTGTGATTCCTTATATTGACGGCATTGGGGACTGTGTCCTGCATTTCTTTTACCAGTGTGATTCTTAACTGAGCGATTTATTTTAGGAATATTTTACTCCAACGATTTTTTTTTTTTACCTGAGATCTTTATGGTTAATACCTGTGTTTTCTTTTCCTTGCCGGACAAAGATAATGAGCCTGCGTTACCTCATCGTTTTTTGGATAGCGTTTTAAACAATGGGATTTTGCATTTACACCTCCCTTGCTCTGCACTCATAAATTTTGGCTTGCAATTTTCTCTGCAAACTAACGTGTCTATTGGGAAAATTTTCTGCTAAAGAACTGATTTCTCTTTAATATGGCGCCTTCGATTTAAAAGAACCAAAAATTCATTTACCTTCCTCGTGCTCGCTGGTACCTGGATTAAGGGATTGTTATTAACAAATTGATAACTATTAGTGGAATGGTAAGTACAAAAAACGATTATGTGGTTCACAGCCTTTCATTGCATGTAAGATCCTTATTATTGTTGTTGTTCCTTTCCAAACAAGCATAAATTCGCATTCACTGTGTAATGGTAGTCACTGCTAGTTATTATTTTTCCCAACTTTGTTTTCTCCTTCTGAATTTAGTTATGACAACCTGTGTTTTTTAGAGTGAACAGTCATGCACCCAGTAGACCAAAAACACTTGAAGATAATTAGTTTCTTGTCGAGATCTTAGGCGAATCTACCATTTGCATTTTCCTGACAGCGAAATTTCAAATGACATAGTTAATATAATTAGTGTACTGTGTGGAACCTTTGTACCTTTGGCATTATCCTGGATAACATGCACATATCCAAACCCTTTGTGTTAGCCTTATAACTGTGGGAGACTTACATTTTTCCTCTACAACTTGTATTTCATTGTTGGGTAATTTCTCCCTGGGTAAGGAAGACCAGGTTCGATGCACCTGTATGCATTCAAATTCAGTTCTAAGATAGACATGATTTTCTTGGAGATCAACTTCGATTCGCATGACAATGTAGGTGCAGGGACCCTGCACTTATTCAATAACTGGAGTCCCGATAGGACTGTGAAACTTCCTGTCAAATGATGTCCTTCCTCTATTTGATTTTGGTTTGATTTTATGAAATAATAGTTGCACGATATAACTATTAATAATTTATGCATTATAAATAAATAAACTATTCCTTCAATTCAAAATTTTGGAGCAACATTCTAATTAAAAAGTATTATTTTTCTTTATTGTAGAAAATAGTATCTTTACACTTATTGTTAATGATCTAAAAATGCTCCTTATTTTTATGCCAAAAATTGTGTTCCCATGTAATGTAAACAAGTGAATCCCGTGCCTTTTGAAAATATATATAAAAAAATATATAAAATAATTATAAAACATTAATTATCATTGCCACTATAATTACTCCCAGTGCAATTATTTGTCCTTACTTGCACAATTGTCGCGATGTATGTTTCCACACCTTGTTTAATGTTGGTAATTGCATCAATTAAATTGATATGTGTTAATGTAGTCGGACTATTATTCGAATGTGTCATAGGTGGTAATTGCGTCCATTAAATTGATATGTGTTAATGTAGTCAGACTATTGTTGGAATGTGTCATAGGTGGTAATTGCATCAACTAAATTGATATGTGTTAATGTAGTAGGACTATTGTTGGAATGTGTCATAGGTGGTAATTGTGTCAATTAAATTGATATATGTTATTCTAGTCAGACTATTCTTGGAAGGTGTCATAGATGGTAATTGCATCAATTAAATTGATATGCGTTATTGTAGTCATTCTTATTCTTCATCGGTTGAATGTCGTACATTGCGTCCAGGTGCTTGATGTGCTTTTATGATTGATCGTTATGTTGTTGTTGTGTGAGTTGTATGCGTTGTTTACGTCGTCGTGTTGCGATGTTGAGGATAATGTCATTATTACCTTTCTACACACACACAAAAAAAAAAAATTCACTTGTTATGTGAGGCTTGATGTCATAACAAAATAGGAGGTATGTTACATGTGGTATCAGAGCGAGGTTCAACCTATGACTTGGGATTGCTATGGCTTCCATTGATATGATTTGATTATAATGTCGCTAATTGAGTTGACTTGTGTGTGTGCAAGTAATCATGGTTAGAGGACACCGCAGAGGCCGACGACGGGGTGCTAGGGGAGGAGGCGCAATGCCTCCAGTAGCATCCTTGCCCGAGGGGTCTAACCCCCAGGGAGACGAGCATGTTCTCAGATAGGAGCAGATAGCAGTTAGTGATGTAGTCAGAATGATGAGATCTTTTCAGCGCATGTTCGAGGCACTGATTAATTGTTTGGACAAATATGAGGCCAGGGCGCTAGCACCCGCAGAGGTTTCGTCGTGCGCTCCGGTCGGTACTGGTAGCGTTCACCGTGAACTCGAGAAGGTCAAATTTCCCAAGTTCTTTGGTGCCCCAGACGGTGCAACCGCTGAGGCATGCTTGGAGAACATGGCGATGTGCTTCACACTTCGCAATTATACCTCCAACATGAAGTTCCGCATGGCGGTCTTTCAACTAAAGGGGAACGCTCTTCTATGGTGGAAGACGCTCCTACCGCATCTGAACATGGTCGTCGAAGACATGTCATGGGAACTGTTTGGGGAATGGTTTCGATAGAGGTACCTTTCAGAGGAATTCATTGAGATTCAACTCAATGAGTTCAACACATTATGATAGGGAGGTCATATGGTGCCCGAGTACGAGGCCCGTTTTATGGAGCTGCTCCGATATGATCTGCACCTTAACACTAAGAAACTTAAGGTCAATAGGTTCGTGTTCAGCCTTAACAGAAACATACGTGAAAAGGTCAGGATTCTGATGCCTCAAACCTTGCATGATGTCATCTAGAAGGCCCTCATAGAAGAGGAGGAGCTTATCAGCGGGGGTCAGACCAGGATTCCAGCGAGACCAGCAGGTCAGGTGTCATCTGGAACACAGTAGCATCAGACACCAGCCAGACATATGCCAAGATATCATGGCTTCCAGAGGGGATCCACTTTCACTACACCTCGGTGACCGATGCCTCAGTAGCAGACACCTTATCAGGGACCACAACATCAGCAATAGCGTTGCCCGCAGCAGCAACAACAGTTTAGGCCTATTCAACAGAATAGACTAGGGTTCTAGGTCGATGGGCCTTCATCTTCTACTTTGGGTACTAGGACTATTGGGCCGAAGAAGGGGTGTTAGACGTGTGGGGAGCCACACTACTAGTGTGACTGCCCTCTGGAGAGGACCAGAGCGTCTGAATCAGTTGGACCCACTACCGTGGGAGATATGGGCAAGGCCCATCGAATTCATGCAGCGGTGAATAACTGCCAGGAATAGCATCAGTCGACTATGCTTGAAACGATAGGTACCATCGCTAACCAAACCCTTAGTATTTTGATAGATCCCGGTGCTACCGAGAGTTTCATTTCTGGTGCAGCGCTAAAAAGGATTAAGGTAAAGGCAGTCGAACAAGATGAGTTTAGCTTTGTAGAGATGGCTTCGGGAGCCAAACAGAAGGTTGGAGGAAAGGTTACAGTTTGTATCCTTAACCTGGGAGAGTTTGTGACAAGGTTCAACCTGTACGTCACGATCTTAGGATCTTATGATGTCGTAATTGATATGGACTGGTTGGAATCGCATGAGGTGATACTCAACTATAAGATGAAATGGTTGAGCTTGGTCGATGATGAGGGAGAGAGACGTGTGATTGTAGGTTGGAACCAGGGAGTTTCCCTGAGGTTCATCTCTTCCTTGCAACTTAATGCAGATTCCCCCCGACCCTCGGGCCAAGATCCACTCACAGGATCATTCAAAAATCTCCTCAAGCCAAACCGACTCTTCTGGTTCCCTGTTGAAACCTTCAAACACTTCGATCCACAGGTCCTTGTTCAAAAACCCCACCCACGTGTGACATACACAAGGTGTAAGTTCTCACCTGCTCATGGCTTCCAACACAACCGTGATCATCTCCCGAAATGTGATTTCGGGTGTTTCAGGACTTTCTGAGTCCTGATGTCAAGATTCCTTGACTCCTCGATCTCCCGGTCTCCGAAATGCCGACTTGCCGAATTGAATTTACTCATGGTTAGCCCCATGGGATACACTCTTAGTTCATATGACCTCCCCTCATATGACCGCAGTCCTCTTTGGGTTCATAGATGCAAAGCTTCTGGCTTCCTGTCTTCAAGACTCTCGAAAAGCCGATTTTTGAAATGCTGAAATGCCTATTTCCCGGCTTTCTCCTCCCTTTGCAATTTCGTGTTTTTTGATGCCGAAATGCTTGGTTCTTATATCCTCGGAACTCCCAAAGTTTCGAACTCCGAAATGCCAATGAATACAATTGTCCTCCGCGTCCCGTGCTATTCCTCTGTAGCTTTCGGGTTTTCGTGTTTCAGAATTTCGCGACTCCTCGCGCAAAAATGCCTTGTCCTCTCGTACTCCCAGTATCTGAAATACCGAAGTACCGAAATCCCGAGCCTCCCATTCTCCTCCTCCTAAGAAATATCAATGACTCAAAGCCTCCCTTGATCCAATGGCTTAGATCCTTTCGGGATTCTATGGGTCAAGAGTTCTGAACTCTCACCCTTGCATCTTCCGGTAGCCGAAATACCAAAATAGTCCCTTTAGGGGATTTCCCCAATGCCTTGATCACTGCCACGTGTCCTCTGCTTGGACGATCCCAATCATTTTCGGTCTTCAGGACTCTGTCACCCCAACGATACTATTCTCTGGTCTTCTGAAATACCGGTGTCCGATTACCCGATAGTTCCCAGGTCTTTGCCATGTGTCCACAGATGGACGACCCTGATCATTTCGGGACTTTGCACGTCGCGAAGCCAAAAGACTCCTCTGCTCCTTCACCTCCAAATGTCTGAATCCCCAAAATGTGAGGATCTCGTGACCCGTTTCCTTCCTAGATGGACGACTCAGATACCTTCGGGAATTTGGGATCTGTGAGTCCTAATCTCCAATCCTTCGTCCTCTGAACCTCTGAATTCCCGAAGTCCTAAATTCTGATACCTATACCCTGTCAGGACTTTTCGGATTCTCTGCTCTGCACATGAGGATTTAAACCTCATGCATCTTTCCATAGATCTGACGACTATCGGTCCATGTATCCAGATGTGACATCTCATACCTGTTCTTTCATTGTGCCCTTCCTACACTGCCTGGACATGAATCCACGATCCAAATCTTCTTGGTTGATCCAATGACAGCTGTGCTCCTCTTGTTGAGCTTGCACTTTCTTCCCAAACTTTGGAATATTTTCCAAATTCCAAAGGCTTCGACCTTTTCTTTTCCTCTGCGAGCTCTACACCATTGGGTCTCGCCTACGTATTTGAAGATGCTGTCCCTCCTGAGATTTTGAGATTCTAAAATCTCCAAAGAGTTCCTTGGCCTCTGCGACTTCTGCAGCTACGGCTCTGTGCATGAAAACACTACCCCTCCTGAGATTCTCTCCTTAAATCCTCAAAATATTCTTTGACTTCTGTGCTCCTTGTAGAATCTTTGCACGCACGAGGGTGCTATCTCTTCTGAGATTTTCCTGTAGCTTCGACCTCTAAGGGATTAACCCTTTTTCCTTCTCCCTCTGATGGAGAATCCGATGCCCTCCTGGCACTCTCTTGCTCAAGCAACTTCTTGCTGAGTCTACAGGGTGTTCAACAACCCTGTGAAGATCCTTCCTTCGACTCTTCTTCTATTCTAGAACTCAAAAGAGTTATTTTATTTTGTGCTCTATCTGCACACTGACTCAATGACCTCCTGGCAGAGTTTCCCCAGAGTTCTCTCAGTGACTCTGTTTTCTTCTTGAACTCACAATGGAGTTCCTCCTCAATGCAACCCGTGCATCTACTCAATGCCCACCTAGCAAAGTTCTTGTTGAATCCCATAGCGATTTTGTCTTCCACTGTGTCTTCCTCTACACAATCTTGCCTCCAAGGTGTTCAGCAACCCTGAGATATTTTCCTGAGTTTAAGACTTTAGCTAGTGCACCCTCCTGGCGTGTCTTTGTCCAAATTCCACAGAATTGGAAATGCACTCTATGCATTGGCTCTCAGAACCCGTAGTGTTCTATCATGCCCTCTTGGCATGAGACCACAAAGAACCCCAAACCTGAAATCAACGAACCCACAGATAGTAGAACCTTTCTGTCCCTGCAAATGCACACTAACACACATTCACAGCATAAAAAAAACACATAAAAGCATTCACACAACACAGAATGACATGCAGGAAAAGCTGTTGTTTGTATTAATGATAAATGCCTCCTTTACAAGGTGTTCTTGAGATCAAACTTTGACAGAGTATCTACTCCTTCTCTATCTACCAACTTCTATGCATTCTCTCCTCACTCCAAATAAGATGCCCCTC
Source organism: Picea engelmannii (assembly GCA_009831015.1). NCBI lineage: Eukaryota > Viridiplantae > Streptophyta > Pinopsida > Pinales > Pinaceae > Picea > Picea engelmannii. The sequence goes on along the minus strand of ML799043.1, from coordinate 176,802 downwards.
GATCTTTCTCATGAGGGGGCTCTTCGAGCTCTTCACTCCATCTCACCTACTCTATTCAATTACATTGAGTTTACAAATAAATGGTTGTCTAGTCTAGATCGGAGCTAGATCTTAGCCTTACAACTATTAAAGGCTATCTACATCTAAAGCTTGCATATAGGCATGACCTTTTGGCTCTAATAGCCTTACAAACATTAAATGTGCTTGATTCAAATTCTAAATTTGAATATGAGAGGGTTGCACCTCTCCTCCTCATTGAATGTGTGCATTGAGTGGGTTGGCTGGCTGGCGCATGGCTAACTTGGGAGTGATGCTCCTGCATCATACTCCTCTGCTGTGAAAATTCATGAGCTCCTACTCATGAGCTCTCCACCCTGGTTTTTGAAATCCTCCTATATCCCAAACAACTCTTTGGAGTTGTCTCCTTACTCCATATCTATGTTGCTATTGTTGCTTCTGCTGGTCCTCTGCTGATGTTGCTGCCTCCCTTCTGCTCAACTTCTCATCGCTGGAAATCTCTTGTGCTGACTTCAACATCAACCTCCTGACCTGTTTGATTACTTCATCCAGCTATTGTCCTGGATGGCTCTGTTCATGTAGTCTCCTCTGCTACAATTTCTTTCTGCAGATGGCTAGATCACCATGATCTCCCATGCTCTCTTCTTCATCCTCTGTGGCACTAAGTGTCCACTCTATTGTAGTCTTCTCTTGACTGACCTGTTTTTCAACCTCTTCATCTAACAGTGCTGCTACTACCATCTCTCTTCCTGGTATGTCTCTGTTGAAAAGTCAACAAGAAACATGTGTCTAATTTAGTTTTCCCTTAATTAAATTAGACAATAAATATTAATCTATTATCTCATTCATAACTGAGTGATTTGGAATTGTAACAGAATTGTAAGTGTAGTTAAGTGAGT
>ML799043.1:117912-170604 GCA_009831015.1 Picea engelmannii | reverse complement strand
ATGATTCATGATATACATAATATATGATAGTGGGGTTTTTAGCTTTACGCTTTCCCGGTAAAACTTATTGTGTTATGTGTTATTGATATTTCACTTTGTGCATTGTGGTTGTGTTGTGATCGTGGTTGTTTAAATTGCTTCCGTAATAATAGTAGAAGCGATTCTGTATTTAACAAGTTGCGGTAATTGTTAGATCAGGAGAATCGCAGGAATACATTAATTTGTATCTAAATTTCTACAGTCTCCAGCTTCTTCCAGTTGCTCCTCAACCTGGAAATATCCTCCATTAGTTTCCAGCCTCATCTGTTGGATGTGCATGCTCTGCACCTCTACCCTTCTCTCTAGGGTATCAATATGCTCCCATGGATTAGAAAATCTCATGCTGTGTACCTCTTCTTCTTCTGCTTATGCAAGCTTCAATGCTATAGTCTTTTCAGCTTCCTGGCTGAAAATATTGAGCCACTCGTCAGAATGCTCATCTTCTTCCTCTGCTCGGGAAGCCTCTAACATCTTCTCCAATGATTCTTCTTCCTTGAAAGTCAATGTCGGTTGTCGGTCTGCTATTGCTGCTTCACTGGCATCACAAACTTTCACCTCAACTGGGATGAGTGGCAGGAATATTCGAATTCTTCCAATGATCAGAGAACAATTCTGATCCTCATTCTCTATCAGCTGCATCTGCTGATCTGAACTCACCTCCAAGTTAATCTTCTCTCCCTTTCCCTCTTGGTAGTATGGGATTTCTCTGCTTCCCTCCTGGCAGTCTATGAGATCCTACAATGATCTCATCTCATTGTCCTCTTGGTAATATGAAATTCCCTGGCTGTCCTCCTGATAGTCTATGAGATCCCGCAGTGATCTCATCTCATTGCCCTCCTGGAAATTGGGAATTTCTGGTCTGCACTCTTGGCAGTCCTTGAGACCATCCTGTGACCTCAGTTCATCCTCAGCATCACTGAGATTTCTCCCAGCCTTTGGTTCACATACCTGAACCATCTCCTCTTTTGGTTTGTTGAGGTTTTCAGCATGCCTCAACCATCCCTTTAATAACCTCTTCTATCTTCTGACCACCAATTCCCTGAATGGCCATTTTACCTTCGTCTTCATGGGCCATTCATATACCCAATGCGATCTAGCATCCTCCTGCATCCGCAATGAAAGAATTTCGATTCTCGCTCTGATCTCGGCGAGATCTTTATCCCTTACAACGTTCTCCTGCTGCTGCTGGTTCTTCTTTCCACTGCATGCATGACCTTCAGTAGTCATTCTACCCATTGTCTATCTGTCCTCCTAATATATCTGCTACTGTCACTTAGTAACCCTGAGTGCTTCCAGCCTTCCTTTACAGTCCTCCTGACTAGTTCCTTTGATTGTTGCCTACCTGCAACAATCACCACAAAGCATCTTCAACACTCTGTCTTCCTTTGCATGTCTCTGCAAGATGCCTCTGATACTACTTGTTGTATATCGGAGTATTCCTTCTCTATCCTCTCTGCCTGAAATCTACAGACAAAATATCGCTCTGATACCAAACTAATGCATATCAGATTACTCTCTCTCCTCTCGCTTCCTCTGCCTGAAATATACAAACAGAGTCAGGCTCTGATACCAAACTAATGCGTATTAGATTACTCTATCTCCTCTCGCTTCCTCTGCCTGAAATATACAAACAGAGTCAGGCTCTTATACCAAACTAATGTAGCTTCCCCCCGACCCTCGGGCCAAGATCTGCTCACAGGATCATTCAAAAACCTCCTCAAGCCGAAGCGGCTCTTTCGGTTCCCTGCTGAAACCTTCAAACACTTCGATCCACAGGTCCTTGTTCAAAAACCCCAACCACGTGTGACATACAGAAGGTGCAAGTTCTCACCTGCTCATGGCTTCCAACACGACCGTGGTCATCTCTCGAAATGTGATTTCAGGTTTCGGGACTTCCTAAGTCCTGATGTCGAGAGTCCTTGACTCCTCGATCTCCCGGTCTCCGAAATGCCGACTTGCCGAATTGTCTTTACTCGTGGGTAGCCCCCTGGGCTACACTCTTAGTTCATATGACCTCCCCTCATATGACTGCAGTCCTCTTTGGGTTCATATATGCAAAGTGCCCGGCTTCCTATCTTCAAGACTCCTGAAAAGCTGATTTCCGAAATGTCGAAATGCCTATTTCCTCGCTTTCTCCTCCCTTCGCAATTTCGGGTTTTTTGATGCCGAAATGATTTTTTATTATATCCTCGGAACTCCCAAAGTTATGAACTCCGAAATTCCGATGAATACACCCATCCTCTGCATCCCATGCTATTCCTCTATAGCTTTTGGGTTTTCGCATCTCAGAATTCTGCGACTCCTCGCGCAAAAATGCCTTGTCCTCTTATACTCCTGGTATCCGAAATACCGAAGTACCAAAATCCTGAGCCTCCGGTTCTCCTCCTCCTGAGAAATATCGACGACTCAAAGCCTCCCTTGATCCAATGGATCATATCCTTTCGGGATTCTATGGGTCAAGAGTTTCGAACTCTCACCCCTGCATCTTTCAGTAGCCGAAATACCGAAATAGTCCCTTTCGGGGATTTCCCCGATGCCTTGATCACTGCCACGTGTCCTCTGCTTGGACAATCCCAATCATTTTCAATCTTCAGGACTCCTTGATCCCAACGACACTATTCTATGGTCTTCTGAACTCTTAGTGTCTGATTACCTGGTAGTTCCCAGATCTTCGCCACGTGTCCTCCACAGATGGACGGCCCTGATCGTTTTGGGACTTCGCACGTCGCGAAGCCAAAAGAATCCTCTACTCCTTCACCTCCAAATGTCTAAATCCTCGAAATATGAGGATCTCGTGACCTGTGTCCTTATATGGACAGCTCAGATACCTTCAGGAATTCGTGACCCGTAAGTCCTAATCTCCGATCCTTCGTCCTCTGAACCTCTGAATTCCCGAAGTTTGAAATCCTGATACCTCTACCCTGTCGAGACTTTTTGGATTCTCTGCTCTGCGCGTGAGGATTTAAACCTTGTCTAGCTTTCCACAGATCAGACAACTATCGGTCCATGTATCTAGATCTAACGGCTCAGACCTGTTCTTTCGCTGCGCCCTTCCTACGATCCGATGACAGCTGTGCTCCTCCTGTTGATCTTGCGCTTTCTTCCCAAACTTTGGAAGATTTTCCAAATTCCAAAGGCTTCGACCTTTGCTTTTCCTCTGCAAGCTCTACACCATTGGGTCTCTCCTGCGTATTCAAATATGCTATCCCTCTTGAGATTTTTGGATTCTAAACTCTCCAAAGAGTTCCTTGGCCTCTGCGACTTCTGCAGCTACGTCTCTGTGCATGAAAACACTACCCCTCCTGAGCTTCTGTCCTTGAATCCTCGAAAGATTCTTTGAATTCTGGGCTCCTTGCAGAATCTTTGCACGCACAAAGGTGCTATCTCTTTTGATCTTTTCCTATAGCTTCGACCTCTAAGGAATTAACCCTTTTTCCTTCTCCCTCCAATGGAGAATCCGATACCCTCCTAGCACTCTCTTTCTCAAGAAACTTCTTGCTGAGTCTGCAGGGTGTTCAACAACCCTGTGAAGATCCTTCCTTGGAATCTTATTCTATTCCATAACTCAAAAGAGTTCTTTCCTTCTGTGCTCTATCTGCACACCGACTCAATTCCCTCCTCGCAGAGTTTCCCCAGAGTTCTCTTAGTGACTCTGTTTTCTTCTTGAACTCACAATGGAGTTCCTCCTCAATGCAACCTGTGCATCTACTCAATGCCCACCTAGCAGAGTTCTTGCTAAATCCTACAGCGATTCTATCTTCCACTGTGTCTTCCTCTACACAGTCTTGCCTCCAAGGTGTTCAGCAACACTAAGATCTTTCTCTAAGTTTAAGACTTTAGCTAGTGCACCCTCCTGGCGTGTCTTTGTCCAAACTCCGCAGAATTGGAAATGCACTCTATGCACTGGCTCTCAGAACCCGTAGTGTTCTATCATGCCCTCTTGGCATGAGACCATAAAGAACCCCAAACCTGAAATCAAAGAACCCACAGATAGAAAAACCTTTATGTCCCTGCAAATGCACACTAACACACATTCACAACATATAAAGAACACATAAAAGCATTCACACGACATAGAATGACATGCAGGAAAAATTGTTGTTTGTATTAATGTAAAATGCCTCCTTTACAAGGTGTTCTTGAGCTCAGACTTTGACAGAGTCTCGACTCCTTCTCTATCTACCAACTTCTATGCATTCTGTCCTTACTTCAAATAAGATGCCCCTCGATCTTTCTCATGAGGGGGCTTTTTGAGCTCTTCCCTCCATCTCACCTACTCTATTCAATTACATTGAATTTACAAATAAATGGTTGTCTAGTCCAAATCGGAGCTAGATCTCATCCTTACAACCATTAAAGGCTATCTACATATAAAGCCTGCGTATAGGCACGGCCTTTTGGCTCTAACAGCCTTAAAAACATTAAATGTGCTTGATTCAAATTCAAAATTTGAATATGAGTGGGCTCCACCTCTCCTCCTCATTGAATGCATGCGTTGAGTGGGTTGGCTGGTTGGTACATGGATAGCTTGGGAGCGATGCTCCTGCATCACAACTTCAGAAGAGCATGCGCAAGGGGTGAAAACTTTATGCGATCCTTGCGTTAAACAAGAAGGGAGTAGCGGAAGGTATAGAACACCTTCCTGTGGTGAGAGAATTTGCGGATGTATTTTCGGAGGAGTTACCTGGGATGCTGCCGGAGACGGAATTGGAGTTTACCATAGACCTAAAACCTGGGACTAAACTGATAGCAAGAACGCCTTACTGGATGTTGACCCCGAAGTTACAAGAGTTGAAAATGCAACTTAAGGAGTTGTTGGACCTGGGACTAATACGTCCTAGTGTGTCACCGTGGGGTGCACTTGTTATTTTCATATGAAAGAAGGATGGGTCGTTGAGGCTCAGCATTGACTACCATCAATTGAACAAGGCCACCATCAAGAATCAATATCCGTTGCCAAGGATTGATGATCTGTTCAATCAAATGTAGGGCGCGACAGTGTTCTCCAAGATCGATTTGTGATCAGGGTATCACCAGTTATGGATCAAGGAGGATGACATCCCGAAGACTGTCGTTAAGACGAGGTTTGGACATTACAAGTTTATTGTTTTACCATTTGGACTGACAAACTCCCCAGGGGTATTTATGAGTTTGATGAATGGGGTGTTCCATGAGTACTTGGAAAAGTTCGTCCAAGTATTCATTGATGATATTTTGATTTACTCTCGGATGACGAAGGAGCATGATGAGCACTTGCGCTTGGTACTACAGTGTCTGCAAGAGAAAAAATTGTATGGGAAGTTGTCCAAATGCTATATTTACCAATCGAAGATTCACTACTTAGGGCATGTCATCTCCGGCGAAGGCATCGTCGTGGATCCAGCAAAGGTCGAGGCTATCATGGAATGGCCCGTGCCGACGAATGTCTCTAAAGTGCGTAGCTTCATGGGTTTAGTAGGATACTATCAATGGTTCATAGAATGGTTTTCAAAGATAGAAAATCCGATCATGGAATTGCATAAGAAAAACAATAAGTTTGTTTGGACTGAGAAATGCATGGAAGCATTTCAGAGGCTCAAGGAGTTGTTGACAACAACACCGATACTAAAGGTCCCAGACATGGATGCAGACTTCTTGGTATGCATTGACGCATCCAAGGAAAGCTTAGGCGGAGTCTTGATTCAAGACGGACGAGTGATCGCTTACATTTCGAGGAAACTGAGAAGGCATGAGGAGAACTACGGGATGCACGATTTTGAGTTGTTAGCCATCGTATATGCCTTGAATGTTTGGAGACACTACCTTGTTGGATGAAAATTTGAACTAAAGACTGACCATTGTAGACTACAACACATTTTTACGCAAAGCGACCTGAACGCTCGACAACGGCGTTGGTCAGAATTGCTTAGCGAGTACGACTTTGAGATTACCTACATAAAAGGAACAGTGAACCGAGTGGCGGATGCATTGAGTCAGAAACCACACATCTTTTCGGTGTTGCCGCTTCAAACGAATCTGCATGAAAGGATTCTAACTTTACAACGTGATGATGACTGGTACAAAGAGGTCGAGGGTTTTTTCGGACAAAACACAATGATGGTACCATGATTTGAAGGATTTTCGTTTGATAGCGATGGATTATTGAGGTTTAAAAATCGGATCTACGTACCACCGAATGACATGTTGAGGATTTTGATCTTGAGAGAGGCTCTTAGAGCAATTTACATGGCTCACCCGGGAGTCACGAAGATGAGGGCAGACCTTAAACCCTTATTCTTCTGGAAGGGAATGAAGGCAGACATAGTCAACTATGTGGCCAAATGTCTAGAATGTCAGCAGGTAAAGGCTAAACATAGACACCCAACAAGATTACTATAACCACATGCTATTCCAGAATCAAAATGGGAGGTTATTTCGATGGATTTTATTGTTGGATTGCCACTGACAGAAAGGAGACATGACTCGATTTTTGTAGTAGTAGACACTCTGACGAAGAGTTCTCACTTTATTCCTGTGCATACGACGTATCAGACACCTGACATAGATAGAGTTTTCATTAGTGATATTGTGAGGTTGCATGGCGTGCCTAAGAGGATTATATCTGATCGAGGATCGATGTTTACTGGACAATTTTAGACAAGTTTCCAAGAGGCCTTGGGAACCCAACTCAAATTTAGTATTGTGTATCACCCGGAGACTGACGGGCAGACTGAACAAACGAACCAAACCTTGGAGGACATGTTGCACATGTACGTGATGGACCAATAAAAGCATTGGGAGGAATTCTTGCCACTAGTGGAGTTCGCTTACAACAACAGTTACCAGAGCACCATTAAGATGGTGCCTTTCGAGTTTCTTTACGGGCGACCGTGTCAGACGCCTTTGACTTGGGATCGACTTGAGGATAGGGTCCTGGTGGGCCCAGAAGAGATCCAACAAATCGAAGAACAAATGTAAACAATAAGACAAAGGATAAAAGAAGCGCAGGATCGACATAAGAGTTATGCCAATGCGCACCGTGTCGACCGTAGTTACGAGGTCGATGATCGAGTCTTCTTGCGGGTAAAACCGCATAAGATTTCGATCAAGTTTGGGAAGGGAGCTAAACTCTCTCCTAGGTTCATGGGACCTTTCGAGATTGTGGAGAGATAGGGGCCCGTGGCCTATCGACTAGCCTTGTTGGATTCTTTGAGGCGTATGCATGATGTTTTTCATGTATCTGTTTTGAGACATTATATTAGTGATCCTACACATGTTATTGACATGAGTTCCTTGCAGGTATCAGATGAGGGGGCGCTCACGGCTGATCCAGTCTGCATCTTGGATCATTGCGTTTGACAGCTACGACGTCGAATGGTAGATCAGGTCAAGGTCCAGTGGGACAATTATAGTCTGCACTCAGTGACCTGGGAGGACGCATATGATATGCGCCAACAGTTTCCATTTTTGTTTGATAGATAGACATATGATACTGTGATACACTTTATTTCGACATTTATACTGTGAAACTTCGGGACAAAGTTTAGACCAAGAGGGGGTGTATGTAACATCCCACTCTGGCGCATTGAGCGAACTTATTCTTTGAGGACACTTTCTCACAAGTGATCCGGATTATTATTCTATTAAAATTTTTATTTTGATTATCAGGCGTTATGGGGTGATGACATGTTGTTTTACTACATTGACATATACATGTGCTATTGACTCGGTTTATTGAGTGTGTAGGGTTTTGGACCTTAAGGATACAGAGGCATTGATGGAACCCCTTGGACTCCGGATCGAGTCAGGGAGTGTACCATTGGGGTTTGATTGTTATATTGTGATACTTGTGCATTTGATTAGATGATATGATATGGATATGTTCTGACATGATTTGTTGATGATGCAGGCTAACGATAGCTTGCCGAACAGACTCACATGTGGAGTAAAGGGGTCACGCACTACTACCAGAGATGTTGAGGGAGAGGTGTGGACAGCAGCCCTACCACAGCCTACTAGCACTCCCGCCGTGGCTCGAACTGTAGGATAACGATCACCTAGTTTGAGAGGACCCATGATGTCGTGAGGGAAGACTGCGACAGTCGCTCACAATGATTCTAAGGGGTGTGCAATAAGGCAGGGGCCTTATTCCTTAGAAGCCCTTAGTCTCCCAAAAGTTGACCTGGCGGAGTGTTGACTCTAGGGATTATTGATGTCTACCAAATCAATCAAGAGGTAATTGGCACCCTTGGAGCACGTAGTGCATCCTGAAGGGCACATTGCACAAGGGAACAGATGAGGCGAGTGGCACCTTTGGAGCACCTAGTGCGTCCTAAAGGGCACATCGCATTGTTGATGGTAGAGGAATGAACCTAGATGGCCTTAGAATGAATAAACGGTTAAGTATTTTTAAAACAATTTCCCTAATTAAATGTCACCCAGTACGAAATTTAAGGTCTAAGTCTAAATTACGCTAGTGGTAAAATTTTGTCTACCTTTAAAAAAAAAAATAAAGGAAAAAATGGTTAAAATTCCACACCTGCCTTTTTGAGTTCTAATTAAAAAGGGGAAAGAGGGAAAATCTAAAATTTTAGGAAACTAGGAAAAGAGGTAACCATAAAAAGGGAAAAAGGGGAACTTAAGGGAAAAAGCGGAAGGTCAAACTTAGTAAAGCATCCACCATTTAAGAGCTTTCTAATTTAAACTAAACAATCAATTTAATAAAAAGGAAGATTATTAAAACCTGTAAGAGATTTTGGGGACACCTAGAAGTGATTCTAGGAGTAACTCTAGGTGGGTGAGGGAAATAAAGATAATTAATTAATTAAAGAAGTTAATTTATGGAGGAAGGAAGGGGATTGGGGACACTTGTACGGAGAGGAATTTTTAGGATTTTATTTTTAAAACTTTAAGTAAATGAGATTTTAGGAAAGAAAGGAAGTTTGAAACTCTACATAATGAAGGAGGGAGAAGGATGAAGGACCATCTACTATTTGCGTAACGTTACGCTGCAGAAATATCTACTTGACTGATTTAACTTGTGGGAGTTGGGATACCCAGCTCGGTGAGGAGTGGTAGCTCGGCCTTGTGAGGCAAACTGGGAGCTAGTTGAAACCTATGGATACTGTGTGTCACCCCTTTGCAGCTCGGGGGGTTAAGGGGGAATAAGAGTACCCTTAGCATTGGCTGGGAGGTACTGGTGAAGTCTTGACGGTCAGAGATCGGGAGTTGCACGGACCGAGCGGGACGTCATTCAGAGCGGGCGACTAGGCAATGGTACACTCTCTTCATTATGTATGGTATATTGTATTAGGACTTATGCTTGGATTTTCTCATATAATGGAAAAGTTAAATGATGTTTTTAAAATTGATGACTGAACTTTCCTTGGCCTAGCTTGATGGTTGTTGACTCCCATGGACTTCATTTTCTCGCATGTTTTGATCACCTTGCTGTGTGATTATGACCTCCGTGGTTGATTAGCCTTCATCCCTAGCTCACCAGTCCTCGCCTAAGCATTCGGCCAGGAGCCTGATCTACGGTCGTCGTCTTAGCATTAAAAGAGCTATGGATCTCAACACCCTGCTTTTCTGTGCGAGGAGGGTGAGCGAAAGATGTCCCTGTTAGCCATCTACCTCTGTTGTTGGCTTTGGTTGAAGGTTTTCATTGCGTCCTAATGCGTTTTTTTTATCCCTGCAGAATTTGATTGTTGGCAAAGTTTTTCTATAAACTCGACATGTTTATACCTAGTGTTATCTCATTTTTACTTCATTTTTATATCTCGCTGGACATTTCTGCGTATTGCATTCTTGGATGCATTATATTGCTGGTTATTGGCTCTGCGTTTTAAAATGTTGAAGGCATTTTCTTTACTGAAATATGGCTCTGAGTCTTCATTTTAATTGACTGTGATTCCTTATATTGACGGCATTGGGGATTGCATCCTGCATTTCTTTTACTGGTGCGATTCTTAACTGAGCAATTTATTTCAGGAATGTTTTACTCCAGCGATTTTTTTTTTTTACCCGAGATCTTTATGGTTAATACTTGTGTTTTATTTTCCTTGCCAAACGAAGATAATGACCCTGTGTTACCTCAACATTTTCTAGATAGCGTTTTAAACAATGGGCTTTTGCATTTACACCTCCCTAGCTCTGCACTCATAAATTTTGGCCTACAATTTTCTTTGCAAACTAACGTGTCTCTTGGGCAAATTTTCTGCTAAAGAACCAATTTCTCTGTAATATGGTGCCTTCGATTTAAAAGAACCAAAAATCCATTTACCTTCCTCATGCTCACTGCTACCTAGATTAAGGGATTGCGCTTAACAAATTGATAACTATTAGTGGAATGGTAAGTACAGAAAACGATTCTCTGGTTCACATCCTTTCATTGCATGTAAGAGTCTTATTATTGTTGTCGTTCCTTTCCAAACAAGCGTAAATTTGCATTCACTGTGTAATGGTAGTCGCTTCCAGTTATTATTTTTCCCAAATTTGTTTTCTCCTTCTGAATTTAGTTATGATAACCTGTGTTTTTTAGAGTGAACAGTCATGCACCCAGTAGACCAAAAACACTTGAAGATAATTAGTTTCTTGTCGAGATCTTAGGTAAATCTACCATTTGCATTTTCCTGACAGCAAAATTTCAAATGACATAGTTAATATAATTAGTGTACTGTTTGGAACCTTTGTACCTTTGGCATTTTCCTGGATAACATGCACATATCCGAACCCTTTGTGTTAGCCTTAGAACTATGGGAGACTTACGTTTTTCCTCTACAACCTGTATTTCATTGTTGGGTAATTTCTCCCTAGGTAAGGAAGACCAGGTTCGATGCACCTGCATGTGTTCAAATTCCGTTATGAGATAGACACGATTTTCTTGGAGATCAACTTCGATTCACATGACAATGTAGGTGCAGGGACCCTCCACTTATTCGATAACTGGATTCCCAATAGGACTCTGAAACTTCCTGTCAAACGATGTCCTTCCTCTATTTGATTTTGGTTTGATTTTATGAAATAATAGTTGCACGATATAACTATTAATACTTGATGCATTATAAATAAATAAACTATTCCTTCAATTCAAAATTTTGGAGCAACATTCTAATTAAAAAGGATTCTTTTTCTTTATTGTAGAAAATAGTATCTTTACACTTATTGTTAATGATCTAAAAACGCTCCTTATTTTTATGCCAAAAATTGTGTGCCCATGTAATGTAAACAAGTGAAGCTCGTGCCTTTTGAAAAAATATATAAAATAATTATAAAACATTAATTATCATTACCACTATAATTATTCCCAGTACAATTATTTGTCCTTACTCGCACAATTGTCGCGATGTATGTTTTTGCACCTTGTTTAATGTTGGTAATTGCATCAATTAAATTGATATGTGTTAATGTAGTCGGACTATTTTTGGAATGTGTCATAGGTGGTAATTGCGTCCATTAAATTGATATGTGTTAATGTAGTCGGACTATTGTTGGAATGTGTCATAGGTGGTAATTGCGTCAACTAAATTGATATGTGTTAATGTAGTCGAACTATTGTTGGAATGTGTCATAGGTGGTAATTGCGTCAATTAAATTGATATATGTTATTCTAGTCAGACTATTGTTGGAAGGTGTCATAGATGGTAATTGCATCAATTAAATTGATATGCGTTATTGGAGTCATTCTTATTCTTCATCAGTTGAATGTCACACATTGCTTCCAGGTGCTTGATGTGCTTTTATGATTGATTGTTATGTTGTTTTTGTGTGAGTTGTATGCGTTGTGTATGTCATCGTGTTGCTATGTTGAGGATAATGTCATTATTACCTTTCTACACACACACACAAAACAAAATAAAATAAAATTGCACTTGTTATGTGAGGCTTGATGTCGTAACAAAACGGGAGGGATGTTACAATGTCGCCAGCCATTGTGAATGACACTGAGGGAATTTGTATGATTGAGAAACCTAGATGTGTAATACATAAGCCCAAGTTCCTTTGTAGGATTTGCAAAGGAGATAACCTTACTCGTTTGTGCCCTTCTATGGCTATGGTAAAAGAAGTTTGGTCATTTCCTGGGGGCCCTATGGGTTCTGAGTTTTCCTTGGTTTCCCAACACTTTGTTTCTCCTTTTATTGACATGATAGTCATGCCGATGCAATCATCACCCGACCCCGCTCCTGTTGTAACGAGTGAGACATCTCTCTACCATGTCATTATCATCTCTATTTCTGCACCTTCTGAGCAAGAGAGAGTTTTACTCTCGCAGAGTACTCTCCCACCAAGTCTTGGAGAGGTTCCCTTTGACTGGGATGGTCTTGTGGGGTATCAATTTCCCCCTCCTATGCCTTTTCAAATTAGAAACATTATTTGATATATTGTTGCGAAGGTAACCTCTACAAGCACTTTATCCTCCTCGACTTAGAAATCTTTGGGTTTTCCCAAGCTTGTGTCAGCTATTCGTAAGTTGTTTATCTTTCACAAAAATACTGCACGGGAGCCTTGGCTTCCCCATGACATGTCACCTAGAGGACTCCCAAACGAGTCTGATTTAAGCTCTTTTCCGATTCATTTCAAAAATTGAAAATATTTTTGAGTGAACTTGTCTCTTTCACACTCGTAAATTGGATCTGAAAGGACGTCTATTTGGTGCAAGTTTATCCCTTTTTCAAAACAAGTAGACTAAGATTACGAAAAAATAATTTTTTTGGCATTAAGTTGTAATTGCATCTCATTCTATTGCTTGCAGTATTGAGCCTATTGTCGGTTCTCTCTTTTGCATTATAGTCCTTTCACCTCATCAGTTTGCATCATCAACCAAGTAGATCCTTCTTTATATCCTTTGCAGCTTGACACCCTATACCCAGGAGGAAACATTCCCCCGAGTGTCCATCTCCCGCATGCACCTCCTTGTATTGAGCATAGGTATGTTCCACTGCTAGAGCTAGTTTTCTTACTTGTGACACGTGTTTCCTCCTCTGTATAATAACATTCATTTAACTATGAAAAAACAAAAAGAAATGGGCGGGAAAGTAGTATTATCTTATATTGGCAGCAGTCATGTCGCCTTTGAACAGAGCACAAAATTTTTGAGTCCACTTGTCATCAAAATTTTGGGTTTAGCATGATATTAGGAAGTTGATCTCATTACAGAGAGTTTACTCCCCCGATTGATTACTCTTCTAGTTCCTATGGAGATTTTGATTGATGCCTCCTACATATCAAAGTTTCATCATTAAGTCTATGATGCCAGAGTCCTCCATATGTCTCATGCTCTTGTTCAAAGGATGTCTATCAACTTGTGTCGGCCATTCCTCAGAACTCTTGACTTTTCATGTTGGACATACCCTCAGTGTGTCTCAGAACTACATGAATTTGTAGTCTTATTGTCCACCTTGGTCCTACTTTCCTCATTGGTCGGTAACCTTGAACCCAATAGTTGACATTTCATCATTGGTCGCTGACTGGGTGGTTTCCCTTATGTTCGATGGCAAGAAATCTATTCACACATTGGGATTCATGCATTTTATTAGATGCCATTATCCCTATTGGTGGTTTCCTCGCCTTTGTCAGCAATTTTCTTTATTGTCTTCTATTCAAAGGGTCTTTTTCATGTATCGCTTACATCTAGAACATGCAAAAGACGCATAGGGTTGTTTGTTCATGAACATGTTCTTCATCTGATTTCCTCCAAATCATCAAGATATTTATTTGTACCTCATGTTGAATGATGAGAGATGCCTTAATGGTCTCCTTTCAGTGGGTATCCTTCCATCAACTTCAACTCATCTATTCTGGAGATGAGACTTAGAGTCCTATGAGTACCTAGAGGCTTGCAGTCATTAGTGGCAGGTTCTCTTGCCATTGATAGTTGGGAATACATCAATGCTTTCTGATCAATGGATTATTCAAGTGTTTGACCTCGAAACCTCTATTCACACTTTTAAGAATTCACTCGGTTCCTTGATACCTACTTTCATTATCGATAGGTTGTCTCTCATTTTTTAATGATATACCTCAATGACCAGTAATCAAACAAAGTCTCATTGTGTTCGACCTCATATCCTTTATTCACACGATGTAGACTTGCACCTTTGGAGGATTATGTAGAAGACTTGAAGACATCGATTCATAGTCGTAGCTTTCCTAAGCTGTTGCTACCTTTCATTGAACCAGAACCTATGTGACTTTAGTGATCATGGTTGATCAGATTGTACTCCATTGTATATAGATATCTTTAGATTGATTTTGAGACTAGTTTTACTGGGCCTTGTTCATGACTATGAAAACCTATGGCATGTAGCCACCTTTTTATTTCCTATTCATGTCCACGAATAGTTGTTTGGTATATTTTCACATGGATCTATAGTGTAATTCAAATTGGAAGCCATGTGTGCAAAGTTAGTACAAATTGTAATATTTCAATTAACAACTAGTTCTTCCAT
Organism: Picea engelmannii; assembly: GCA_009831015.1. Taxonomy (NCBI): domain Eukaryota; kingdom Viridiplantae; phylum Streptophyta; class Pinopsida; order Pinales; family Pinaceae; genus Picea; species Picea engelmannii. The sequence goes on along the minus strand of ML799043.1, from coordinate 156,139 downwards.
CTAGGTCCCCATTACTCCACTTCTGGGTCTTATAATGTATTTTGGCCATCGTAGATACTCCTCTTACCTGACACATTAGGGGGCATCTGTTATAGAAAGATTTTCCTCACCCTATGCAAACTTGAACAGAAGGTCTTTTTCCATTTCCCTATGTAGACTTGAAGTCCCTTTTTGCAAATTCCAGAGCTAAAAACATTATATTTCCACATATATGCACCATACCTATTATACAACATTCGTATACACAAGTTGCACCACTACAAACCACGTACATCAGGTTTTGTGCCCAAAATTAAAAAATGGTGTTGGGTTTCTATGTCATGTCACAAGATCCATAATCCTTGACCTTCCATATACTGGAAACATCTCGACTCGTCCCTTCAGTTCCACTTGAAGGATATAAATGGGCCAAATATGATCTATGGAAAGGAGAAGAAGAATTCAACTTTGAGAGCAAAGTTGCACTGGAGAAATTATTCACTTCATATTGAGTCTGCATCCCTTTGTCCTTTTAAATATGAACACAATTTTCAACCCCCAAGCTCTTCCCTACTTGATTGAGAACCTCATTGTCTCTCTTATATGAGCTTTCCTTTGGTGGAGGATTGAAGTGGTGGAGGCCCAACTGGAAGGGACTTAGCTTCTCGGCTCTGAATCGTGCCGACATGGAAGTTTGTAATTCAATCACTTATGTTGTTTACATTTTAACAGAAATAATCCTTTCTCATCCAATAAATATCTTGCAAATATTTGAATTTTTATTCCATGGGTGTATTTGTATTCAATGTTGATGGATTATGCTATTGAATGTGCTAACATTATATATTATCACCATATGCTTGAGTTTCTTGGTTGTTGAGGACAAGTTGCAAGTGTATTCCTTTGAATCAAGTGCTCAATGGTGGACTTCGTCGAATGTCTGGACGAGGTAGGCCTTTTATCTTGTCTTTCTCTCATTTTTTTATATAGCATACCTAAGATTAGAATTGATTTCTACAGTCATTTCCGTCTGTTGTAGTTTAAATTTATATATGTTTTATATGAGAAAATGTATTTTTAGTAGAGAAATAATATTAAGTTGGTAATATTTATATAAATTGAAAAATTAAATATTCTATATTTTCAACTTTTTCTAATTTGATATTATTTTAATTTAATTTAAGAAATACAATTTTAGAAGTACAATTCAGAAATACATTATAGAAATAGAATTTAAAAAATACAATTTCTTATAGGAAATATTACACAGACATGCCCAAATTACAGGGACACGGCCAAATTCGGGCATGTCCCTATACATGGACAGGGCTAGATTCGGGATTGTCCCTGTACATGGACAGGGCAAATCAGCCTTGTCCATGTATAGGGACAGGCCTAAATTCGGGCATGTCCCTGAATCATCCATGTCCATGTACAGGGACAAAGCCGAATCCGAGCTTGTTCCTATACATGGGCATGGTCGATTTAAAATTGTGCATTTAGAAATTCATTTTAAACCACCTATACAATCAGAAATACAATTTCAATTTAAACCACCTATTCAATCTAAAATACAATTTACTTGTGCCAATTTAAACTTGTGCATTTAGAAATGCAATTTAAACCACCTATGCAATCAAAAATACAATTGCAATTTAAACCACCTATGCAATCATAAATAAAATTTAAGTGTGCATTTATAAATGCAATTTAAACCACCTATGTAATCAAAAATACAATTTACTTGTACATTTAAAAATGAAATCTAAACCACCCGTGCAATCATAAATACATAAAATATACACAATTTATTTCAGACACAATTTATTTCAAATACAATTTATATGGCCCAAAACTGCCAAAATGCAATTATTTTTTTTTTGGTTGTTAATTTGTGCGGGACTTGTTGGCTACGCGATTAACCTGTGGCTTGAGAAACCATGATTCAAGGGCATCTAAGACATCAAAATCACCCGGGGATCGCATCCGACCTGAGCCACACCAACCCTTAACATGGTTGGATTTTTTGTCCCCGCAGGTTTCGAACCGGTGACTTTAACATCACGGAGTGGCTTAACAACACACTCCATCACCGACTGTCCTACACCTCGGGGACTGCCAAAATGCAATTTATTATTATGAATTTAGAAAAACAATTTATTTAGCCGAAAACTGCCAAATGCAATTGATTATTAAGAATTCAGAAATCCAATTCCATTTGTGCTATGAATTCATAAAATCCAATTTATGAATTCAGACATCCAATTTAAAACGCTTGTGATATGAATTCAAAGATGAGATTTAAACTGCATTTTTGTGCTATGAATCCAAACATAGCGATTTAAAACCGATTTAGGCCCCTGGGTCGTATGGTTTTGTTTATTTGATGGAAATACGACTGTTGGATTATGTGTATGTGGCTAGGTCAGGGGTTTGTTTTCCTGCCCGTCACCCCTGTGGATGATAGATATTATGGAGGTTGAATGGATGATGAATTGTTGAGGGTAGGATGATAGATATTATGGAGGTTGACTAGATGATGAATTGTTGAGGGTAGGGTAGGATCATTTAGTATAGGTAAGATATGTGTGGGAAGGGCGAGCACTAAGTCATTTTGTGCATTCTCCCTTTGTATTCCATCTAAAGTAATTTATTGATACGTGTGATCTAAGAATATAAGAATAAGCATGAAATGTTAAATTTATATATGTTTTATATACGAAAATGTATAAGAATAATTATGAAATGTTAAATTTATATATGTTTTATATGAGAAAATGTATTTTTAGTAGAGATATAATATTAAGTTGGTAATATTTATATAAATTAAAAAATTAAATATTCTATATTTTCAACTTTTTCTAATTTGATATTATTTAAATTTAATTTAAGAAATACAATTCAAAAATAAATTACAAAAATATAATTTAAAAAATGTAATTTAAAAACTACAATTTCTTATAGGAAATATTATAGGGACATGGCCGATTCATTTAAAGGTACTAATTACAATTTCTTATAGGAAATATTATAGAGACAGGGTCGATTCATTTAAAGGTACTAATTAAGTGTGTTGTCTAATCGGATTATACATAAATAATTACTCTAAAAAAATATCATTTTATAGAACATTTATATTACCACTTAATTAAGTTATATATAATAAGTTATTTATTATTATAACACTATGATTATGATTATTAATGTGCAAGTGGAAGCAGGTTGTAATAAATTAAGTTAGACCCCAACTACTTGTCATAGATAAACGGGTATATAACATTATGGTATTTTGTATACCAAGGTACATGACATCATGGCTACCAATCATATATTATTCCAATTTCTATGAAGTTAAAGATTATGAGAAATACCAGATCACCATGGATATACACCACTTGTGCTACATGACCTCTTTCTTTCTCACTATTGACCGTCGTAATCCGATTGAGTTCATCCTATCCATACTAAGTGACGATCGACTACTAGTAAATTACTAATTAAGTAGAGCTCTTAATTAATAAACTTTTTATGTATTGGTAAAATACACATAAGTAAGTTCACTGAGCACTACTATTAATATTTAACTTAGAAATTTCTCGGTCGGTGAGCTACATGAGATACTAAATAGAGTCTACTCTGATATTTATGAGTATATGGGTAATTTATAGTGAGTTTATAAGTTTATATCGTGCTTTGATATTCTAGAGGTCAAGAATAAACTTATGAGTCAACTCACTCGCTGAATAAGTAGTGGTATCATGTTGTTACGATAATGTCATGTAACCAACAACTCTAGTACATGTTTCTTAAATAGTTTAATCTAACTATATACTTACCTCTAGTATTGGTTATACTTATATATGACTTATTCTGGATTTTCCATATGTAATAATAATCAGTAATAGAGCATTAATTTATGATTAAGCAGCTTGGACATATGTATAGTATGTGTATGTGGGGGTAAATATTAACCCAAGCATAGAATATTAATAACACACTTAAGTTGTCGAATATCAAAGCCATTGGTAAGATCAAGCTGTAAATATTGTCCGAATTTGGGCTTGTCCCTATACATGGACAAGGTCGAATTGACCCTATCCATTCAAAAACTAAACTAATACTAATATTAATACTACAATTTAAAACTAAACTAATAATATTTATAAATTATCTGGATTGTCCGCTCGCAGCACTAGTGTTCGCCTGCCCACAACACCAATGTCTGCCCGTAGCATCGCTACACCAACATCCTCATGCAGCACCAACGTTGGCCCGATGCATCGACGTCTGCCCGCAACACCAGTCCAACAACACCTATCCACCAGCACCAGTCCGTCAGCACCTAACGCTATCAACAGTATGGAAAAACTATGACGGGAGCGATGTGAGGATAATATATAAACCATTTTTTCGACCGAAAGATTCTTTCAGCCAAAAAAACGTTCGACCGACAAAGAGTTTCGTCCGAAAGACTCTTTCGACCGAAAAAAACGTTCGGCCGAAAACATTTACCAGAAAAACAATATCAACCAGCTAAGATGGTAGAAGTTTTTTTCAGCCATTGTGCGAGTACCATTTGATTTGTCTTCTAATTGTTCGGCTGAAAAGAGGTTTCTTTGGATGAAAGAATTATTAGTTCGATTGAAAGAATGTTAGTAGGAATTTCGGAAACTCGATTCTCACAAAAGTGTTACCCAACTTCATGATTTTATCCCTTTATATTGCATAAATAACCTTCCATAAATGAGCTAGAATTTGAAGAATTTACATCCTTTGATATCCGTTATATTGGTATTACCATAGAAAAGGTGTTGGATCCACAATTCTATTGAGTTTTAAGAATTCATCAATTAAATATGGGATGAGTTAAATGTGGTCCTCACATGTTCTATGTGTCTATCATCTCTAGCGGTGAAAATGTGTCTTTTTTATTTATTCTAATTGATAACCTCCCATAAGTTCCATTTACTTATTCATGTTTGTGTCCCACTTGGAGTAAACTAACTTCAACAATGTCAAACACCCTTATTGATATTTAAAAAAATAGTATCACCCACACAATTATCTATTTATAAAAATAATTTTGGTGATAGTTTTTTATTTGACCTATAATGGTTTGTATTATCAACAACTACATAAGGATCTTTTGTATCATCTCTTTTAGAATTTTATTTTTAAGGATTCATTTTGTAATATATCTTCATGAAATGAGTGTTTTGATGTTGAACAATTATTCAACAAATCCCATTATCTGTCAACCATGTCAACCATTGTTTATTCAATATACTTTAGGCATTTACCTAATGAAGTTGAGGTGATGTTTGAACCTGTCTCTTGAAAGGAAAGGATAAAGTGGATAAATCCTTGAATCTTGTGTCCATTCGTAAGCATGTTAGTAATAGAAATTGAAGGATTCATGACACTATTAATACCCTTTTCCTTCTTGAATGAAAATGAAAATATGAATATGAAAATGAAAATATGCCATGGAAGAATTTGAATGATTAAAAAAATTGTGCCAAATATTGAGTGAAAATTAAAACGAGAGAAAATAAGATATTCATGATAAATAATATTCCACTATTTGTTGTATCTTAATTGTTGTTGATGTGGATCTTGATAAAATTCCATCCAAATGTATGTTCAAAGTATGTGATCCAATTTGCACACGTTTATGCACAATAGGTTTTCTTGGAATAAGTAACATACCTAACAAACTAAATCATTTTGATATGCATAAACATATAAGAGATAAACTCAAATTTTAAGCACAATATTTTTTCTATACTACTAATCCCAATGGGAGGATCCTAAAAATGTTTAGTAGCCCAATGTACTAAATGGTGGATTTTGGGCCTGTGCTATAATATCCTCATGTGATGATCCGAATCGAAAGAATTACATGGTATTTGACCAATATTAATGAAATATAGTCCAAGATATCTATGAAATGCAAATAATTCCCACTATTTTGAGTGATACCTATTGCATGTGGTATGAGTTTGAAGTGGATCTTCATTTTTGTTATACGTACAACCAACTTCTAGGAGGAGGGGTTACCCCAGAAGAAACAATGGAACAACAATATTTTATGTTGAACATCAATAGCGTGGAGCACATCTTTAAGTTTAAGAGTCATGAGGCACAGAGTGAATAAAGGATTACCATAAAAAGATGAGATGGTTCAAAAACTTGGAGCCCATTGTGGGTTCCTCAAATTTATCAACATAGAAGAAAGAAAGATGACACATTTGGGAGTTGTGATAAAATCATGAGTTGGATAAAGGAAAAAGTGTAATATTATTTATGGCCCCACACAAAATACAATTATTTCCATGGAGGGGGATCATGATAGAAATTAGGAATAGAAGAAAGCAATGGATGCGACTGCACCATTAGATTTCTTGGATCAACAATTCAACCTTGAGATAAGTATGGTCATCACTTTTTTGAATTCAATGAGAAGGGCCTTAGATAGTAAGGGATTGGAGGTCTCTACTCATATACCATAGTCTAACACACCAATAGTTGAGAATACCTAATATTTTCTCTAATGCAAAAATCAAACCAATGTTCGAAAATTGATTGCCATTGATGTCAACTTTATAGGAAGTACAAAAGACTATAGAAGTAATGTTTATACTTTAATAAGTCTCCAAAGTGGTCCCCTTATGGTGTATCTTTAATCATGTCCCTCACGGGAATATGCTTTGAATAAATCTACAAGAAACCCAGAGGTGTGGTCATGAGGCCCGAAGTTGACTAAGGAATATGAGGGTGAAGAACAGTGAAAATGCATGCAACATACTCATAGATGAATATTATTTGTCATAATGTTTCCAATGATAGGTGGTACACCATGTGGTTCCTCATGGTTGAGGATTTATGCCATCTTGAAGTTGGAAACCCCAAAGAATAGTTAAGAAACCCCTAAACAGTTACAAGTCATTAATTAAAGGATAAAGTGGTTGTAAGAAGAAAGTAATAGAAGCCCTAAAGTTAAGGAGAGAAGTTAATCTCAAAAAGTATAAATACACCCCAAGAAGTCTCGCATAAGTACACTGTGATACCCCACAACTTGGATTTTTAATTATTATTTCTATTATTGTTTTTAATTTAGAATTTTAATTATTTTCCCAAAAAGACAATTTGGTTGATTCACTAAAATTGAATTGTAAAGCCTTATTATTTTTATGAAAATAAACACGTGTAAAAGGGGCACACATTGAAGCAACTAATAAAGAGGGAGTTAGGAATGCAAAGGGGTTGGCCAAGTGGCAATAGACTGAGAGAAGTTGTGGAGTTAACTTAACTTCAAAAATCACATTCTAGATTTAGAGGAGAATCTGTGAACATGTGTAAAGTTGAATCTGACAGGTGGTCAATGAGAAGGAGGCTCAAGACAAGTGTCAAAAGTCTTAGGAAAAATAAAAGAAGTTATGACAAGGGAATGGGACGTCATTCCAGCAAGGCAAATTTGATAGCCTGAGAAAGGTTACGTGCAAACTGACTTGACAAAGTAAAATTTTACAAAGATTACTCACAGTACTGGAGCTCTGAATTCTGTAAGTGGCCACATAGGTAGCCCCTTGGATTTCCGAACTCAGATCGGGCGTGACATAGGTGACAGAGACTCTAGTATAAGGTTGGGAGGAACATGGTATTAAACGTGTGGTTTCCCCAAAGTTCCAAGTTTATTTCTTTTTATGAATATGTTGATTTATACATTATTGTCTTTTTATTTTCACATTATTGTGGCTAAATTATTTGTTATAAATAATTGATAACAGTATTAGAAATTAATTCTTGTTATATGTGATTTCGATTCATATCATAATTTCAAGTAGAAAAATTGTGAAAGAAAGTAAATATCTATTATGAACAGAATCATACTACCAGTAATAAAGTTGTAGGTAAACCTAGTTAATAAACCAGAGTTTTATTGTATAAGAGACTTGTATGGAAGAGAACAAAATTCTAACAAATAAAATGTATGCAACTGGAAAGGAATCAACAAAGATTAGAAAATCGTTACAAATTTAAGATATTATACTATTCATATACGCGAAAGGAAATTCATTATAGAGTTAACATATTATACTATGCATATATGCGAAAGGAAATTTGTTACAGAGTTAACATATTATACTATGAATATATATGAAAGGAAATTTGTTACAGAGTTAACATATTTATATCCGAAAGGAAAATCATTACACAGTTAAACACTATGCCTCTATCCGAAACGAAAATCATTACAGAGTTTAAACAAAGCAGACTATGTATTTATTTGGAAGGAAATCGTTACATTGTGTAGAATCTAACGAATGATAACCATTTATGTCCAACAAGGGAAATAAAAATAAATAAACTAGGATTATAAATGATAATTGAATATTACAAATCATAAAATGCGTAGGTATCAGTCCCGAGTTACGGATTTTCATGAATATACAAATTACTCGGTCAACTAGTTATAACAATAGAACAATCCTAAATTGTGGTGCTAAACTTGAAGGTAGCTAATGGATGGAACCTGACTACCTTTATAAGCAAAGGTATTCCTGAATCTCCATGGTACCAACCTCCTCGGTACGTATACATGAAAGTTAGGATGTGGTACAAAGTTAATTAGACAAACAAAGTATATACACAAATAAAATACTAACTTACAATGGATGTACCGAATGTATTTGTATCTTCGTCCATCGCTTGGACTGCATCCAAATGTACAGGGAATCGAGTGGATGATGGGTAACCTCGTAAATAACACACAAGGCCCATCATTAGTCCATTACCCAAGAACAAATGTATCAAGACTTACGAAAAACAAATTATAGAGTAAACTAGAGAAAAACTCAACTTTATGCGTAACCAAATATTCTATTTAACATGAGTCCTAACTGGGTTCGAATCACATAAACGATTTGAACAGGTTCTTTGGACCACAAAATTTGAGAGAATAACAAGTCTAGGGGTAAGACCCTTCGAACCAGAAGCAAACTGGAAGAGAAATATTACCGCAACCAAAATATAGAATAAAGCATTATATAACAAACTTACACAGTGAGTAAGAAGTTCTCTATGTGAAATGTCACAGACATTTAGACAGAGATAATACCACCACCGCGAGATAATGGATCGGATAATAACAAATTACAGACAAAAAAAACAAGTAAAGAGGTTGTTGAAATTCTTACCAGTTTAGTGACGATGCAAACATACATAATCTAGCAATGCTATGATTGCCTAGCACTCACACAGAGAAATTATTTAATGCCATGAAAACCTCTCAGAGTAAAACGCAAAGCAGAGAAACAAAAACCATAAGATTTGAAATGAGCCAAACCATGGAAAGGTCGAAAGGGTTAAGGCTCCAACAAAAACCCTAACACTTGGAAACCTAATGACCCTATGCATGTACATACTCGGGACAAATGTCAAGAAAAACTCGTCTCGAGATGGTAACCACAAGTGGCGCATGCAAGATCATATGATATGTTGTCTAACGATGGAAAGTTGGTGGGATTTAAATTAAGCATGGTACCAATATGGGTTTAATCACCTTGTAGAACTAGACAACAACTCTACCTATGCCAAGTGGTATCCATTGAACGCTACAACAAAGCCTATGTTAATGTTTATCAAAACCCATATTAATATATGGTGTGTTCCATCGTCTAATAGAAACCAAATTAATACATGTTGAAAAGTAAAGCTTGTTAATGTATGACGAGAAAACGAAATATCTTGGTGTGACATTTATATGGGGAACATTAACAAGGATAATATAATAAAAAATTCAAACACTATGTTAAGAAGGACTTAGTATCGAGTAGAAACGTTACCGATAATAGGGATGCACAATTAAATAATCATTGTAAGACCTATACATACATATATGTCTAGCATCAAACTTGTCCTCGATTTGCATAACAATGGAATATGGAAAGTTAGAATAGGTATCAATTTACCAAGTTTTATGGAATATGAGTTAGGGTAACCTTGGAATATATTGTTAAGAATGGAGTTGCTCTAATCATTTTAGTAAATAATAATATAACTTAGGTGGCGAGAAGTTATGAAGGAAGGGAAGTAAAATACACTGGCATGGTTGAATAGAAGTTTAACTTCCAAAATNATATATATATATATATATATATATATATATATATATATATATATATATATATATATATATATATATATATATATATATATATATATATATATATATAATTTTGGAAGTTTAGGTCTGTGACGTAATGGTATCAGAGTTGTAGGTTACACCACTTGGCCTTTTTATGGGCTTTATCATAACAAAAATCTAACATGTAAAATTGTATTTATTTTCTTCTTACCTCTAGGAAGAAAAATAAATTGATTTTGCAGGAAAATGACGGAAGTACCCGAGGCTCAGGGAGAATGTCATTATCAAGAGAATCCTAAACAAGGGAATGTAGGTGATGGACATCTCTGGGTGGACCTGACTAATGAAAGGCATTCAAAAATTATAAATACAGTAACATATATGAGAGAAGAACTAAAAATAGTTAGGGAAGATAACAAAATAATTCTAAAGACTCAAGAGGAAATAAATACAATTCTGCTGGAGAAATTATCCAATACAAATACTGATAAAAATAAGTGGTAGAATTGTATCAATTCTAAGATATCCCAAACAAAGAAGAAAGAAACAAAATTGGAGTATCCTGAATCTAAGATAGAGTTAGTATATAAGGATATAAAAGACACAAAAATTTCTACCGAAAGTAGTTTTAGTCCTAAACAAAGAACCAAAAAGAAACCTAAACAACATGATGAATTCATGGGAGAATTTAAGAATATTAAACCACCAACCTTCAATGGGGAAGTGTAGACTAGTGAAGAAGTAGAGGCATGACTCTCCGGTATATAGAAATATTTTCAAATATACAATTATTCAAGTGAGCTTAATGCCCGAATGGCTATTTACAATCTGATAGAAAAAGTAGACATATGGTGGAAGGATACAAAAAGAGTGAAAAGTATTAAGGAAAGGAAAATCACTTGGAAAACCTTTAAGAAATATTTTAAGAAACAATACATGTCTGAACAATATTATGAGGGTAAAGCCAAGGATTTATATGAACTGAAACTAGGAAATATTACAATGAAATATTTATGTAGTAAGTTTATGAGTTTCTTGCGTTATGTGCCTTATATTGTGGATGAAAAACCAAAGATTAAAATTTTTCAGGTTGCTTACCTAGTTCATATAAATATCAAATTGAATTTGATAACCCAAAAACTTTGGAAGAAACCATGAGGAAAGACAAACTATGTTTTGAGTAGTATAAAAATAGAAATGAGAATTCTAAGTATTGGAGTGGGAAAAAGGTTGAGAGGTTTGAACCTAAGAAGAAAGGGGGAGCTTACTCTAATAAAAATGTTGATAAGATATTTCAGGGAGGTAATAACTTCAGAACAAGTAAACCTTTGAATCAACCTGAAGATAAGGGTACCAAACCACCAACCTTATTCAATAAAGAAACTACCCAAAAAGAGACAGTAAAATGTTGGGAATGTAGTGGTCCTCATTACTATAAAGATTGTCCTCTAAGGAAGAAGGGAAATAACAATGTGCAAACAATACAGGAAGTAACTAAAGTTGGTGAGTTGGCAAGGTCTACACAGAAAATCAGTGCAACCTTGGAAAATCGACAGGAAAATCATCAAACTTCAATGGTAGAAATTGAAGGTATGCTACATAATCAACCAGTTGTTGTTTTAATTGATCCATGTGTTAGTTTAAGTTTCATTTCACCGAGAATTGTAGAAATATGTAAGTTACATAAGGAAAAGATTTAAAATTCGTGCATAGTACAATTAGCTACAAGAAGTAAAAGGATAATTACGGATGTTGTTAAAAACTTTGAACTTGGTATGAATTAATTAATAACACAGATAGAATTAAACATATTACCTTTAGGGTCCTATGATGTTGTAATCGATATGGATTGGATGGAAAAATTTAAAGTGGTCTTAGATTGTTACAATAAATCATTTACCTGTGTATATGAGAGGGGTAACATTATAAACATTAAAGGAGTATCAAGGCCTGTTAGTATTAGAGAAATAACATCCTTACAAGTTAAAAGATGCATTTGAAAAGGGTGTAAAATACTTGATGTACAAATAAATTATAATGAAAAAAAGGAAAGTAATAATGAGATAAATAACTTTCCCATATTACAAGAATTTCAAGATGTATTCCAGGATATTCTCGGACTACCTCCTAAGAGAGAAATCGATTTCTCCATAGACCTAATACCTGGAGCAGTAACTGCTTCAAAATCTCCTTATAGGATGAATATCCTAGAGTTAAATGAATTAAAAAGTCAATTGCAGGAATTGGTAGATAAGGAATATATCTGACCAAGTGTGTCTCCATCGGGAGCACCAATACTTTTGGTTAGAAATAAATATGGAATAAATTACATCTTTGTATTGATTATAGACAACTTAATAAAATGACTATTAAAAATAGATACCCATTACCTTGTATCAATGATTTGTTTGATCAAGGATCGGGAGCTACAATCTTTTCTAAGATTGACTTATGTTTTGGTTATCATCAATTTAGGATAAAGGATGAAGATATTTATAAAACAACATTTAGAACGAGGTATGAACATTACAAATTTGTCATATAATATCTTTTGGGATGAGTAATGCCCCATCCTCACTCATGTGCTTGATGAAAAATATTTTGGGCAAATGTCTAGATAAATTTGCGTTTGTGTTTATAAATAATATACTCATCTATTCAAAGGATGAAAAGGAGCATGAAGAAAATTTAAGAATAGTATTACATATACTAAGTGTTATCATGTGAAATCATCAAGGGACATAGGTGACAGTCATGAGCACAGGAAAATAGGTGAGTGCAGTTTTCCATGGCAGAGATCCCCTGTGCATTTCGATTTAGTGCCATCTTTAAACGTAGTTGGAAGGATTCCATAGTTGGCAGGAGGATAAATCTTTGGCGGGGGTGCTAAAATAGAAGGTACACCCAGATCGTAGATCGTGACCAGATCAACGAACACAAGTCATTTTGGTGTCGCAACATGCTCGGGCGTTAAAATTCCTTGAGCGGGCCGAAATCTAAACCGCAGTATCGTGGGAAAGCTACATCGAGGAAAGTGGTGCATTTCGGGCCCAAAATCAGTGTGAGTCCAAACGGCTTTCGACTGCCCCGAAATCATGTGTTAATCTAGCGTTGAATCCAACAGCAGCACGTGGTCGCCCCCTAGTCATCAAACCGTGTCCTGATCCCGAGGAGAATTCAGTTAATGAATGAGGACTGGTAGTTGAAACCTCGTTTCACTCCATAAAAATAAGGCATGAAATCTCTGGACGAGGAGACGAAACTTTCATCCCGAGGCATCACGATGGATGGTTTTTCCTGCAGGGCCATGTTGATTTGCGTTTTTGTCTAACAGAAGGAAACACGCATAGTCTGACAGAAGGATGCACAAACGAAAAAGCCTTGGACGAGATGGCAAGTTGAATCTACTAGCAGTTGTCCATTGATATGAGTATAAATAGATCAGTTCAAGGTTTTGTTATGGTTGAATGGTTGAGAAGAGCTCCCTATTTTGTAATATTTTGATACCAGAGTTGTTATATGGTTATGTATGAGACCTGAGACTTTCTCATTAATAGAATTCAGCTTCTTTCATCATCTTGTTTACTTTTGTGCTGAAACACTTGTGCATGGATGATCCAGACGAGTTGTTGTAGTTGTATTGTAATGGAGGTTTGATGATATTGTTGTTGTGACATGTTTTAGTATTTTATTTCATCCTCTTGTTTCCTCTTATGCTGAAATGATCATACATATATTACCGAGACGAGTTGGTGTAGTTGTATTGTAATGGAGGTTTGATTATAATACTGCTGTGATATATTTCAGTATCTTAAACTTGAGTTCAAGAGTGCTCTTGCACTTGAGTTTTTTTTGCACCAAGTTGCTTGAAGGTCGGATTCTCATGGCAGACTTGTCCACTTCCCTCACTAAGTCTTCCTTATTCTCACCTTTGGCCTTACACCACTGACTAAAGTTAATGAGGACCTCATTTTCTTATGCATTGTTTGTCCAGTTTTTGTGTTAAAACATTCTTGTACTGAGCTTTGTCCATTTTACCTCCACTCACAAACCTACCTCCACAAACATTTTGATGGGTGTTGGGCTTATCCTCCTACAATCTGAGGGTGAATCTCATCACCAACATTATTGGCGACGTTGTCGAGGAATGAATTGAAGATATTTCCTTGGGACTGAATGACAAAGAATTTATGATTCTGAAGGTGCATCATAAATCAATACCTTGAAGATTGCAACTTGCACCTGGTGACTCCACTGTTTCAATTGTGGCTCCCAAAGGCAGACACACAAGGTCTACTCCATAACTGCCTATGGAAACACCTGAAGCTGACCCAAAGAATATTATCAAGAAAGGAAAGACCTCTCAAGAAGGGCTTTCAACTGTTGTACCAAGTGATTATGGTAATTTACATTGTTCTTATTTTAAAACTCCAGTAGATGTATCTAATTATCCTTTTATACCATCTGTTGGCGTTTCCAAAAGTTTATATTTTGAAATATTTCTTGTTGAACTCCCCCCTTCTAGTCTTCATTTGGAAGGATAAAGTTTTGAAACTCCTTTTTCCCCTGATATTGTAAAGTGGTTTAGACCCAGGAGCTTAGAAGATTTTCCCACTTTGGGTTTTCCTACTCCTCCTCCTATCAAAGTTGTTGTATCTAAAGAGGGGGGAAATTATTTTCCCTTGAACCCCATATCATTCTCCTCCAACACTCAATCGCTTCCCTTTTCCCCTAGAAAAACAGTTGCAGTCCTACCTGTCTAAACTCCATCTCCCCCTTGTTCTCCTACAGTTCACATCCTAATGTCAGGTGCTAATATTCCTAGAAATAGGATGGATGCCATAGTGGATGCTAGATATCCCCCTCTTGTTTTACCTTAGCCTATGAATTCTCTCCCAGTTGGAGACTACCTTAAGTACATGCCCAAGTTCACAAGGGAGGAAGACATAATTGCAGAAGAATACCTTTCATCTTTTGTTCAAAGCCTTGATGGTGAGGATGGGAAATAGTTTAGGGGTTTGACTCCTAGATCTATTTTGGGGATTGAAGATCTGGATGATTCATTCTTGAGACATTGGGGGGATAAAAAATATTTTCTTTATTATATTACAGTATTCTGGTCACTTAAGAGGAAAGAGGGGTAATTTGTTTCAGACTTCTCAAAAAAATTTAATAAGATGTACAATAATATTCCCACAAATAAATACTACAGAAACCTCTTCCAATATTACTTGTGCCAGCGCTTTTGACCCTGAGTTTTTCTTCCTGTTGAGAGAAAGAAGTGTTACCTCTTTATCTCATATGCAAGATGAAGACCTTGAAGTAGAGTCTAATATATTGGCAGCTGACAAATTCAGGAGTAAATCTGATAGAGACAGAAGAAAATGTAGGGATGAAGCTTCAACCTATGATTCCTCTGTTTCCCACCCTCAAGTGGATGAATTGACAAAGTTGGTAAAATCATTTTCTACAAAAATGGAGAAATTGAAATTTGAAGGAAAGAAGAGCTATAGGAACCTCCAGAATGTTGATAATAGGGGTAATTTCAGAAGACCCAATAATTCCCCTCAAATTATCCAAAGAGATCAAATAAATAGGGATAGGGATGATAAAAAAATCCAATCCCCTCTCCAAAATAACCTTGTTATTGATGAAGAAGGAGAGGAAGAAGATGTTGATCCTGAAATCCACTGTCTTGGTGACACCTCTTTGTCTCCTCATTTAACCCAATCTTTGTATGAAGAGTCTCTCATAGATGACCAACTAAATGAGCTAAGAAAAGGGGAAAGGACCAGATTCAATCCAAATAGATACAACCTAATGTCAAAGAAGAAAGAGGGGAAGCCTGAAATTTCTAATCAGCCTACTATAACAAAGAATCATGTTAAGGGTGTGGTAGCTAGCAGCAAAGAAAAAGAGGCACAAAACCCCAATACAATGGTTAAGATCCCTACCCCAGAAGTTAAGGAGATTTTTAAGACTCCCTCCTATTTTATGATGATGCAAACATACATATTTGCATCATCATAAAATAGGAGGGAGTCTTAAAAATCTCCTTAACTTCTGGGGTAGGGATCTTAACCACTGTATTGGGGTTTTGTGCCTCTTTTTCTTTGCTGCTAGCTACCACTAATAGTCTTCCTTTCCCCCAATCTTTCTAAAAGAATTTTTCACTAATGTTTTAGAGGTTATATATGTTTTTAATTTAAGAGAAGGAGAACAAACGTTATTATGGTGAGATATCATGTTATGTTTAAATATTTGAGAGATTTTCATATGTGGTTCCTAGGCTTGAACCCAATTTTGTGCTATGTGATGTGTAAATTGTGTTCTACACTCATAATAATGGAGGTTTGGGGGTTCTACATATGTTTTTAGGGTTGTGTGTTACGTGGATGATGTATTTCTTTTAGTTCTACATGATGATGAATTAGAAGTGAGTCAAATATTTTTGTTTTCTAAAAAAACCTAATAACTTTTTTCCCATGAATCTTCTTTCTACTTCTAAATTTTTTTAATGGCATCCAAAGGGTATTCCAGCCTAATAGTAACACCCCTAAAGTAATTCAATTGTATTTTAATGCTCTATAGAGTCTCTTTGTGAATCAATTTAAGCATAAAGAAAAGAAAAAAAAATAGGGGAGGACACTTAAGGAAAAAAAAATAGGGGAGGACACTTTAGAATCATTATTGAACTTCATCAATTTGCTTCTTCTTCATAAATTGGTTCATTCAATATCGAGATAGAGTCACGACAGACGAACAATTACATTTCTACAATTTAATGATAATAATTGGTAGATCTAAGTTACTAGTTTTGCATGCTTGAACAATTGTTTTGGCTCTTTGAAAGTGCAATATACATGATGTGAGAAAGAGCCATTGCTCTAATAGATTGAAAGAAAACTTCCCACTGTCAACTACATTTGAGAACCAAAGACAAAATACGAGAATCAATAATATGAAATATAGAATAACTAGCACAGCCACAAGTCACTCGTGGTTGGTGAACGCCGAAATAATTCGAGTCTTGGGGATTAAGAGTTCTAGGTAGGAAAATCCCTTCCAGTAAAAATCATGGCTGGTAAACTTGGATTCTTTAGAAAATGAAACGTTAATCACTCAGAGGTGGCAATCAGCTAGCCATCATAGTAAATTTTAAATATGATCAAGTAAAAGTAAAAAAATAAACATGTAAACAGATGTTTTTATAATAGTGAGGAAGATAGTGGTTGAAATCACAACCATTGATTTATTGGGACGACTAAAAATATTACAACAATATTTAATCTTGTTCATACAAAACTGATTAAGTACTAAAAACATCTTAAATGTGCCCATTATCAATAGGTGTACGCCTTTCAGCTTAATAAAATTGATTTTAGAATTCATTTCTTCAAATATAAAATCATTTATCAAATTTTAAACTTATATAATATTTAAATATAATATAATTTAAATTGTATGAATTTAGTATATTAAATGTTTTTTATAAAGACTTTTTGCCAACATAGACTCATTTAAAGTGCATCCATACAAACTCACATTTGATAGGAGATATAAAATTGTAATTAGATATTTAAAGTGTTTAATGAGATTGTTTTAATTTGTTGTTTTTTTAACTTCAATTTTGTTATACAAATATGTATACGAAATTATAATTTTATGTTGTTTAAATTGTATTTTTGAATGTATAAATGAATTTAGCTTATTAAAAAACTCCAAAACACTCAAATTACATAAAATTAACTTCTCAAATCTACATATAAAACAATTTCTAGTCAAATTTCATACAAATACCCTAAAAAAATATCTCAGAAAAAAAACCAAAACCTAAAATGTTTAGAACATGGATTTAAAGTCGCAACGATTAGATCTAAGATATAAATACTTGAACTTTGGAGCTCTTCACAAACGCTAAAACAGCATTACAAATTATTTTGAAATCCGTTGGCCAATGGAACCTTTGATGCTTTGGTTTATTCAAGAAAGGATTTCATGTTCGCCATGATTCGTCATGTACTTAAATTACATATCTCAAATCAAAGACAGGTCCTTCATACCTTTAGCAAAATAATATGCTGTGATTGTCGGACATGGAAAAGACTAAAGAGGGGATTCCATTTTATTTTCAATGATTTTCTGCACAGACTACATTTCACTACGTAAAGTTATTCGCTCTGTTTATTAAGCATCATAAATCGGCCAGGCAGAAACTTCATATCCTGACAAAGTTGCAGAACCAGAAGGTAATTATTGCCTTACGGGAGAAAGTGATAGATGAAGAGTTATAACAGTATCGAGAAGCATGTGACGAAGCCGCAGAGACTATATAATGAAGAGAAAATGAAAGTGGCCAGTGACCTGTTTGTACAACTACATGCCTTCGAAAATGAAAGTGGTCGATCGGAACTGTTTGTACAATTAAATGCCTTCGATAACAATCGGTGCGGCTGACTGCACATGAAATCGACCGAAAGTCACTTGAGCTCTTCCTGCTGCCGAACCCCTCGTTAAAGTTGAATAGACGTTGGGCCCAACTCGAGACTAGACTAGTTGGTCATAATGGTGGGTGGGGATTGTTGAATTTTTAAGTTTTAAAGTAACTACATAACTTGTGTAAAGTATGATATGTTGTATCTTATTTGTAGTTATTAAACTTGGATGGATAGAATAATAATTATTTTTTTTAATAATTTTAATAAAACCTAATTTTAAATTTAATCTATAATCTTAGATCTAATTTACTGAAATCAAAATAAATAAAAAATAAAAATAATTTTAATCTGAACATGCATTGAACAACTTTTTAAAAAAGTAAGCCAAAAAAAAATATGTTGTAGCAATTACCTAAGCATCATATGGGATTAAAGGCACAAAGCAGTATTGGATAAGTGAACAATAGTTTTCAATTTTTTCCATAAATTTGTGAAGATCTCATTGTTATCTTTAAAGCTCCATGAACTCCACATCTATGGTTTTTTTTGTTGGAAGCTTAGTTTTGTAGAAGCTTAGTTTTGTACTAGGAGATGATGTAAAATATACCCTCCATTTATAACAATGGAGGGTCTTGGAGCTTCTACATATATTTTCATAATTGTGTTTTTAGTGAATGGTGATTTCTTTTTAGTTTTTTATTATGATGAATTGTTTATGTTGAAACAATAGGTTATGTAGGTTCATTAGTTTTTAGTGAATGGTGATTTCTTTTTAGTTTTTCATTATGATGAATTGTTTATGTTGAAACAATAGGTTATGTAGGTTCATTATATATCTATATCTTCTAAAAACAATTAGTGGAATAGGAGAGTCTATTGAATAGTAGACTATATGATCAACTAAGCCTTTAATTAATTTTATAGTTAGAACAACTCACTCAATTGGTGCATAGAATAAGGTAAAAATCAAGGATTTTGTTATGGGCTCTCACCAATCTATGTTGGTCTCATTTTCCTCACTTCAAAGGAGTTGGTTATATCTTGGTGCTATATAAAATAACTTTATGGATCAATCTATAAAGTGTGAAAAACATATGTGTGTGATATGTGTTGTGTATGCAAACCTTCTAATTTCTTAGAGTGTTATGTATGTTGAGCTATGGTTTGTTGTGCTTAAGAGTTGTAATGGTGTCTTTAGACACCATCTCTCTCTTGGAATACTAGCTCTATGATATACCGATTCATATGATTCTCCAACATGGTATTAGAGATACTCGTTTGAGATCTAGCATGTTGTGTACAAGTCTTATGGAGGTTGTTTGTTGTATGTTCAAGTGACTAGTCAGATCTATTGGTAGATTTACTCAAGGTTTAAATTTGCAAACTGAATCTAAAATTAGATTTGTATATCAACATTGTGAATTCCAATTAAGAGCTTGTGGTTTTGAATTGTCATAATTATGAGATATGGCCACAAGATGTGAAAACATTGTTGAAAAGTAAATAACTTAGACAATTTACAAAATGTGATTGTAAACTCAAAGCATGAGCAACCATAAGGTGATTCACTATCATACTAGTGGGATGAGTGTCTAAATGTTTTCTAAAAGAAGATGAAGACTTTGTTTGATAAATATATATTAATGGCAGAAGATAAAGTCCTCAGCTTTTTCCATTAATATATATTTATTTCCATTAACATACTAATAATAGGAATAAGTTTATATCTTGATGTATATATTAACTAATATGTCGTTTTCATTTTTACATTAAATTATTTTATTTCTTTTATATTTTATAAGCAATATACATTTCATTAGTATTACTTTATATTTTTTTAATTATGAATTGTGATCAATTATGTCATCTGTCACATTATTATGAGTCACTGAATTGTGGTTTGCTAAAGGTTAGCCTTATGGGACATGGAAAAGACTAAAGAGAGGAATCCAATTTATTTCTAAGTCCTTGATACTATTAATGGAACGACATGAGGTGATTGTCACAGTGTTAAAGGTGCCACTCATGGGACATGGAAAAGACTAAAGCAAGGAATCCATTTTGTTTTTAAATATTTTATCTAGTGAGTAGCTTTCACTTTACAATAATTAAAGGACAAGTTGCGGTCTTCCTTACCAGCTTAGGAGACGTATAGTTATTCTGTGTGTTTACTGCAGCCATTATAGCCAGGAGTGGAGACTTGCAGGAGGCCATGGGAGAAGCCTTTGTACGATTGCTTATTCCTAAATCCAATTCCATGCTCACTCGCTGAAGATATTAAAGGAAAGAATCAACAACATACAGGGAAGTGCTCAATATCTCAATTACCTCGGCACGTGAGTCTTCCTGTTGGCACGTGAGTCTTCCTGTTGATGCATTCAATTCAATGCACAGTAATTTTCAGAATACAATTTTTGCTTAAACCTCATCTCAGATTGTGTGCATGGAAAATGACATTGAAGTTATGACACAGATTGTGGGCATGGAAAATGACATTGATGTCATTACTCAGATTGTGGGCATGGAACGTTTATGTCATCACTGGATATTGCAAGTGGATGGGTTTTTCAGAGCTGTCGCAGTCGTTGGAATGGGAGGGGTGGGGAAGATTATAGCTGTTGGGAAAATTTCAAAAATGGAAAAAGCTAATCATAGAAGAATATTACTGTAAATTTTCCCGGGCTGTCGTGGTTGGAAGATGAAGCAATGCCAATGTTAAAGTATCTGCCAACCAAAGAAAAACTGCAGCCTGCTGAAAGATGTGCCTCGAGAATTACGGAGGTGATGGGCCTTGACGATAATTTGGCGAATTTTGAAAGACCGCCAAATCAAATTGACAGCACTGACCATGGACATTGTTGAGCGGTGCCAATTTTTACCAGAAAGTCGAACGATGTACATGTGTGAGACAGATTATCCCAAGTTCTTGCCATCGTCGAACTTTATTTGCCTTTCTGTTTTTGTGTAGAGAGATTTTACTGTTATTGTTAGGTTTACGTGATCATTGAATTAAATATCATTTCACAAAGTCAGCAAACGATATATTACTGTAGAGGATTGTGGTATCAGTAGCTATTTTGCAAATCCGTGTAACCTAGAAATGCAATTTGTGCCAGCTTAGTTTATTCGAGTTGTTTGAGAACAATTCAAAAATATGTAACAGATGATCCATCTCATCTCATCTGAATATATTGAACAATAAAGCTTTAAAAAGCAAGATGCAAACGTTTGGATTGCCTAAATTAAATGGAAAATATTTGATGTCACATTAGAATTAATTAATTAACTAAAAGACCAGCCTAAATTCATTTTAAGTATTTGAAAATTTAGTATATTTTTTGAAATTTAGTTTGAGATTAAGATTAAAATGAACTTGTTCAACAACATTGATTAGTACTAATAATACATGATCAGTTTACAAGTATTTAATGCTATGCTTCTTTTGTATTTATATCTATGTTATTAAATACAATCACACCATCATTTTAAAATGAGATTGTTCAAACAACAATGAATTAGTACTAATACCAGTCACAAGTACATAGTTGATTAGTACTAGTAATTGTTATAAGTACATAGTTGATTAGTAGTAATACCAGTTACACGTACTTAATGTTATAGTACATAGTTGATTAGTAGTAATACCAGTTACACGTGCTTAATGTTATAGTTATTTTCTATTTATATCTATTTTATTAAAGCCAATCACATTGTTATTAAATTTAAATTCAATATAAGTAAAAATCATAACTCCAACTAGATGATTATGAGAATGGAGTAATGAAGTGGCCAAACTCCAACCAAACGAGTTATATTCATGGGYTAGGTAGTAGTGTAYTTTTGACCTTTTAAATTACCATGAGCCTSACTCTCATCATAAGCCTTTAACCCTAACTCTAAAAATTTTCATGCACAGGAGCGTCATTTAAGAGAATTCTGACATTCATCCCCCAGGGAGCAACTCAATTGGCAAGTGTCGTGATATGAAGTGTTATGTTCTATGAGGTTCYGAGTTCAAATCCACTCGACTTACCTATGCCTACAGAAGGGGCATAYGTATGACACCTGGAGGTTATAGTGGTAGCGGTYGGAATMGACTCCATGTCATGCGAGTACGAGACTGACCCTTCCGCCAGATACAAAAAAAAAAGATAATTTTGACAATCAAAGGAATTTGGGCTTTGACAAAAGTAAAGTTGACATTTTCATAAATGATTTAAATAGTAAATTAAATCTCCTAACTTATAAGGAAAACATTGAAGAACTCTATCATAATTTTACAACTACCCTTTCCACTTCTATTAACAATTTATCTTTCGAGGTGTCCTATAAAATGAATAATAGAACGACCAACCCTTGGTATGATAAAGAATGTAAAATTTCTAGGAAAGCCATCAGGGATTCTTCTAATGAGTCCTTAAAACTCGATAAGATCAATACGTACAAAACCATAATTAAAAGGAAAAAAAGGTACTATATTAATAAAAGGAAGAGCAATTTTCACAACTATATAAGTTGGATCCTAAGAAGTTCTGGAGCCAAATTCTAAACAACAATACTAATTAAAATAATAGGATTCCCTTAAGGGACTCAAATTCCTACCTTAAAAGTATTTATGAGTTCCCTAATGCCATAGAAACCATTCCTATTGTCCATACAAAGGAATAAGTTTTTTCTTTAGATGACATAGAGTTTGGGGTTAAGTGGCTTGCAAATGGAAAAGCTAAGGACATTGAAGGCTATCAAGCTGAAATTTTTAAAATTGGAGGGCATATCCTTATCCCTCACAAAAACCCTAGGCGCAAAGCCTCATTGTTCTTATTTTGAAAAATGGGGATAGAAACATTCCCTCTAATTATAGGACCATTATGATTAGCCCGATTTTAGCCAATCTTTATGGAATTATTTTGGAAAACAAGATTAGCCTTTGGCTAGAAATTCACAATAAAAGAGCTAAAGGCTAGGCTAGGTTTAGGAGATATCATTCAACTTTGGACCATCTTGTTACCTTTAGGATCATTGCAGAGGAGTTCCACAATACTAAAACCAATCTTTTTTGTTGTTTTGTTCACTTTAGAAAATCTTTTGACACGGCTCCTAGGAAAAACCTTTAGAATAGGTTGGAAAAGATAAAAGTGTCTCTCGAATTGAGGGCTGCTGCAATAAGGATGTATGAGAATGTTATTGCTAAGTTTAAAAACACTGAGGGTTGGTCAAAAGAGATTAACTGCAATATTGGAGTCAAAGAAGGTTGTCCATTGTCCCCTACCCTTTTTGTCATATACATTGACAAGTTAGAAGATTGCTTGGAAAAAAAAGGTTGTGTCAGCCTTACTCTCACTCGTATAGTCATCAATATTCTTCTTTATGCCGATGATATCATTCTTATGGCAATGAGTCCTCCTTCTCTTGAAAACCAACAAAGAATCCTCAAGGATTTTTTCTCAAATATGAGTATGACTCTTAATACCGATAAGACTAAGGACATGATTATTAAATACAATAAGATCACTTATGATACCTTTGTATATGAAAACGCCAACTTGCAGAAAGTGACTTCATACAAATATCTTGGAATTGATATTCACCACAAGCTCAATTTGAATTATAGTGTTGAGAAAAGGATTATTCGAGGATGGAAATCTTATTATGGTCTTGAAAACAATTGTAAATCAGTTGATATTTGGAGTTGGGATAGGAATAAACTCCTCTTTGAGACTCTTGTTACACCTGTTATTCTTTATGGATGTGAAGTCTAGGGCTGTAGTATCTCTCGTGAATCCTCGAGAAAGATAGAGAAAATACAAAAGAAATTTATAACCTATAATCTCAAAATTAAACAAAATACACCCTATCACATCCTCCTATTAGAAACAAGCCTCTCCCCCATTGAGAGCATAGTTATGACTAGATACCTAATGTATAAGAACAAGTTAAACAACATGGAAGACAAGAGGCTTCCTAAAATTGCTTCAAAATCGAGTCATAACCATCATCGACTCAAGCGAGGATGGCATAAAGATGCCTGGTCTTGGCTAAACTATTGGGGATTCATGGAAGACACTATTTTGCAGAATAAAGATACTATTAAAAAAATCGTCAAATCAAAATTTAAGGAGAAAATGTGGTGTGATAAAGAGTTAGAGAAAAAAAAAATTAAGGTATTATAAGGATGTAATCAACCCTAATCTAGAAGATCAAAATTATCTATATGTAAGAAAAAAATAAACATTTATAAGATAAGAAAAAATTCTCACGAGCTCCATAGTGAAACTACACTATGGGCGTTGGTCAATTCCTAAAACGCCATGGGATGAAAGAGTGTGTCACCTTTGGGACACTAAGAAGGTTGAAGATGAAAAACACTTTCTTTTAGTTTGTCCATCCTATACCCATATTAGATCTCATTTTCAAAATATTTGTCAAACTACCAACCTTCCTAACCTGTTAACTCAACAAAAGTATGGTGATCTTTGAAAGCTTCTCTTAATGCTTTTTAAACACATAAACAAAATTCTAAAGAATCACAAGTACTCACTTACCCTCTTAAGGTATGATACACCAATTCAGTCGTCAATCATTATCATCATCAATTAATGAAAAATATATTACAAAATAAATTCATACAAGTTAAAATATCAAATATTTATAAAAAAATATATTACAAAACAACTTTTCATATATAAATATTAAAAAGAATGTAATCAAGAAATATTAAATATAATTTTAAATATATTCAATATAATTTTAAATATATTGAAAATGTCTATTTTTTATAATAATAATAATAATAATACAACTTCATATATATAACCATATAAATATATTAAACTTTAAATATAAACAATATTTAATAATTGTTTTTAAAATAAAAATCAAATCAATAATGAAAAAATTATTGTGAACTTTGTTTTTACTTGTGAGAGTTGGGATACCAAGATTGAAGAAAGAGTGAAAGATCTACCTTGCGAGACAAGCTTGGAGCTACTATTTTTTGTTTTTGTGTGTGGCCCCTTTGCGACTCAGAGACTAGAGGGAAGAAGAGCACCTAGCATTCACTGGGAGGTACCCATGAATTCCTTCTATTAGTAAGCGGGAGCAAGAAGGACCCACACAATTTTTCAAGGTTGAAGGATTCATCAAGAACATATCCACATCGGTTACGGTATTGTTTGTATAAATGTGATTTTACTTTAAATTTCGCACTGTTGATTGATGTTATGATATATTGTGTACGAGTGATCTTGGAATTTATCGATGGATATAATCTCCATCCTATAGTATTTAAAATCCAATGTATCTACATATAGGTAGTATGGTTCCACAACATGTCTTGGAAATAATGTTTACATTAGTAATTAGTTGGAGTCTGTTTGATTTTGTTGAGATATTATCTCCACAAACATGTTGAGGTTTAGAAAAAGTTAGATCTCACAAGAGATCCATAAATGTATTTATATTATATGTATTAGTAATGAAAAACAAGTTTTTGTGTGCAATTGTATTTTCTAAATTGGTATCAAAGCCGAGTGATATGGGCATATCTCCCTTATGGGAGGGCCCAAGAAGATGTGAGAGTAATGATAACAAATTTCTATAGAATTAATGTGTGAATTTTTCGTGTGAACATAGGAAGATTGTTTTGTGAGAGAATAACGTGAGGATTGTTGTAGATTCATTCAAATCGCCATTAGAGAGGGGGACGTGTGTTGCGAGGAAAATGTCCATTGTGTAAGAATTTGTCGGCAGATCTAATTAAAGAGGCTGAGTGTTGCATAATAGAGCCACCTAAGGGGATCCACCGTGGTTGAAACATATCAGTTATGTTGGATGGTTTTGCAAGCCATCCTAGCAAAAAATATGCTCCACCCAACTTAACGTTGAGAGCAACGGTTTGGACAACATGATTCCCAGGAGCAATAGCAAATTTTTTTCACCATAAAACAGATGAATAAATCTATGGTTGCAACGATTTGCAGTAGTTTGGGATCTGAGAAGGAGCCACAGCTAGAACCAACTATGAATCTAGGATATCCATTCATAGAAAAGAGCAACTATACAGATCTAGGTGCGTGTATAGGAGGCTTTGTTCAAAGATCCAATATGGAAGGAGGTCACGAATTCATACATAATTTAAGCTGATGTGTGTGGAAGCCCCGACCTTGCCACTAGATGGTCACTAGTTTGGTTACGTTTACAACATGTTATAAAATTGATGGATCTTGTTGTGCTTCGGGCTTCAAGAGCATCCATTACAGGTTATTTTTTATGAGATCCTTTTGTGTTAGATAGGTCTAGTTGTATTATCAACTTTTGAACGCATTCAATATCCAAACCACCTTCCTAGCAGCTAACGGATATCCGAAAGAGAAATATCTGACAGATGGTGGTAGGTCCATAGAGTGGTTTATTACTTGACAACTTTTATCGTGGAAGCCCCGACGAAACGAGTTTGTTAATACTGTTGATCTTGCAAGTTCTTTAATGATGGTTAAAGGCGTTTATGTTTTAAATGAATGAAATGGGAAGCTCGAGAGTGTGAAGAAGAGAAGAGAGAAAACAAGGAAGTTCACAGTGAGTGTAAGTGTTGAGTAAGACCAGACAGACTATGTGACTTATATAAATGCAGTTTGTATCATAAGTTTTGCAAAGAGTGTTAAGTAATTGTGATCAATGTTGTAATGAGTGTAATGTAAGCATTAAGGGAGGATCTTGGAAATACTGCTTACATTAGTAATTAGTTGCAGTATGTTTGAGTTTGTTGAGATATTCTCTCAACAAAAGTGTCCAGGTTTAAAATAAGTTGGATGTGACAACATATCCATAAATGTATTTATATTGTATGTATTAGTAATAAAAAACAAGGTTTTATGTGCAATTGTATTTTCTAAATACATGTGCTTAACATATCCAGAATGGTGGGATTTTTTTTACAATCTTGAATTTAATATAGTCGTTCATTATTTACTTTGTGGAATTTATCAATTCTTGAGAAGAAGATTAAACAATCTTTGAATGTTCTCTTTAATGTATGTCGGTAATAGAATATTTAATGTATGCTGGTAATAGAATCAACCTCAAGAAAATTTTAAAACTTATGTTCGTGGCCTACAACATATGATTCTAGGTATTTCTACTTTCAAGTGATAAACTACGAAAATCTTTGCAGGTTCCAAATATGTGCCTTTCCTCCCTGAGAACTTGGACTATTGCATGCGCTTGCTAGAGTCCTTTCCTTCAACCCTGGCGTAATCCTTAACCGGGTTGGACCACGCTCCTTCAACTTGGTCCAGGTAGAATTTGTCTTTGGGTCTACGAACCAAATACTCGAATGATAGTGGACGGGACTGGAGAGACGTAATGATTGATCGGTATGCTTTAATTTATTCACAATTTAGAAGTAAACATTCAGGGGTTCGCCCTCCAATTTTTTGTTAAACTCTAAGCTTATGTTTAATACACGGTGTATGTGTCCTTTAAGAAGGTACATTATTAGCGTCTTATAATTTTGCTTAACCTTGATTTCCTTATATTATATTATATCTCGGGTGTGTAAGGAATTATCGAATTTTATAGTTTCGACAGTTGCTACTCAAGGATATGTTTTCAATGTTATTTCTATATTTATCTATGATATATATGATTTGAGTTATGCTACAACTCCCATTTTCTTCCCTAGTTGTAGATATCTTATTAGTCCCTCCCTTAAGGTAGTAGGATTATTAGTAAACGGTTTTCTTCACTTGTATTAGTTTGTCTGCAAACCGATGCATAGTTATCCTAAGTGTTAACTTGAAGATATATTAAGTATTTTTTCTTGTCCAATAAGTTCGACAAGAATTTTGTACATAGTTTTACCTAACCAATGAGAAATTTGTTCATCTTATTTGGCCTCATATCGAGGCAGAGATGAAGCAAAAGCGTTCAAACTTAGGAAACCATATATGTATTTATGATAGATATGTAGCAAGTGAATTAATGTTAACTTGAAAGTTAGCATTAATTCCAAAAATTTAATGTTTGGGCACTCATAGTTCATTGACTAGCTCATAACTCATAACAATGTTCAAAGTCGGTGGTGGTGGTGTCTAGTGGCAATTGATGAGCTACCACCTGCCCTCCACTTCCACTTGGTCATTTGCATGTAACCACTTGGTAGCTTGCATGCAAGTTCCTTGTAGTATTATGCGTGTATTTCAGTCTTCTGTGTGTGTTTCAGCAGGAACCTCCCACCCGTTCCAAGAAAGGACGACATAGAATCCAATATGGTCATTCTCAATTTTGTAATTAGCAGTAGTCAATCTATTGTATCTTCTCAATTTTGTAGGCAGCGGTAGTCAATCTACTGTATCTTCTAGGTCACGATCTCGAACTTCATTCTTTCGTGCGACGGGGAAACGTTGTAAAATGTATGTCTCCTTACTGAGTCCTCCTTACTTTCTTTCCTAGCTTGAGATTTCTTTCTTTTTCATGTCTCTTGACTGAGGTGAATTTGAGGAACGTAGTTATTCAACTATAGGAGGAGAGGGGAATAAATCTATTGAAAGGTATTTCCTTCAAAGGGATGGATGAACAATTGGTCCTGGTCCTGAGCATAGTTGATTCACTCTCTACACTACTTCTTATTTGGCCTTGGCCCATTGACAAAACTATGAAAGAAGGTATCCTCTCCTGCCTTCCCAGGTGTGATCAATAAGTAATTGATAGGGAGAATCAAGGTCTTCGCATGCAATGTTGATGGGCTGTAGCACTCTATGGCAGTGTAGAGACTTTGTTACAGGAAGAGGAGAACGACTTCGTTATGGGAAGGAAAGCAAGAGATCATCTCTTCCTTACACGTTGATGAAGAAGTCAATTTTTTGTTCATGAAGAAGTCTATTTGTTATATCTTTTGGGTCTAGATCATCAACAAGTTATTGCTTCCTTATGTGTTGATGAAGAAACTCATTGTTGTTGTTGCTTCCTTATGCACTAATGAAGAAGACTCTGTCTTTCATGACCTATCTTTGATGGCTAGGGAAAAATATTATAGGGGATCCAGTCTGTTAAGCATTTTTTTCCATGAAGGTCTGACCTGAGCCATTTGGTCTTGGTATTTCCATCTCGATGGGATTTTTTTCTGCCTATAAGTGTCCTAAGAAATGACTTACACTTCATACCTTATTCTTGAAAGATAGATATTATTTTTACATAAAAACAGGATGAGGAGAATAAACCAGTGGAATGATTGAACTCATATTTTTTAACAAAAAATATGATAAATCAGTCAAGGGATAGGTCAGATTAGGGTTAACTTACCTATGTTGTAGAGGCACCCTTTTGCACACTGATTCCTCTCCCTCCTTTACCTTTCTTTCAGAAGCAATTCCTCTAGAGCAGTGTGAGTGAGCCAATGTTCAAACATTGACAAGGCTTCACCATGCACTCAAGGTAAGCCAATGCCTTTGGACTAGCCGACCATAGAGACTTATGGTACTAGCTCTATCAAAAAGCCATAGAATGAAGCTTCTCTATCCATTGTTTGAAAAAGTAAAAGAAATACTTCTCAAGTTGAGCGTAAGTGAAGCCTAGTCAATACCCCTGAGCTCTAGTGAAGAAGATTCTTGTTGTGTCCATTCTTGTCAAAATAAGGAATAAGAAAGATAAATATAGAAATCTTTAAGAAGTCGGTTCCATCCTCTGCGCTATGCACACACACTATCTGTCCTATGCGCTCTACACACATGATCTGTTGGTTAGCAGATCCACTGCTTTCTAGCTCTTCTTTCTGTCTTCTTAACTTCTCTCTCTAGTTCCATTAGATATATTAGTCTAAACTACTATAGAGTGAAGCTTCTCCATCCATTCTTCTTTTAAAAATAAAAAAGAAAGAAACATTATTTCTAAGAGCGTAAGTGAATCAACTATAGGTTATGTCATCTATCAATGTCCAGAAATACCAAGTTTCTATGTCTCCCATCCAAAAAACAAAATAAGAACTCTAGTCTCTTGCTTTGTATGTTGCTTTGTATGTTCCTTTAGTTAGTTGTTATTTTCCATCTTGTTTCCATTTATGTAACATCCCCTACCACCAACCCATGCCAGGTAACACTACCCAAACAACCTTATCATTGTTTTTCTACTCTGATACCACATTATGACATACCCGACCACTCAAGCCGGGTCATGCTACCAAAAAACACATTCTTATAGAGCTTCTAATAACCCAAAAAGTATCATACCCAACCATAGACCTGCTGGTCTATTGCACATAGAAACTATTGCAGAACATCATACATATATAACTTAACATACAATTACATTCTGCTAATATACAGATAAATGCGGAAATAACAATAAATCCTATACATACAACATATACATGCTAAACTCATAAATATAAAACATGTACAAATACAAAGCATATAAATGGAAACATAAATACCCGGAGAGAGTTTCCCACAGGCCTGACAACCTACCTCTTCAAACGATCTCTTTAGAAAATACAACAACAACATTCGTCTCATGCACAAGTGATGGAAACAACTGAAACTGGGCAAGGACATATAATATGGCAGCAAGCCATGCTCAGCCAAGGAACTGCATTGGCAGCAAAAACCAACCACTAAGATACAACACAGGCTTAGGAAATGTACAGGTGCATTGTGATTCACAGGAAAACAAGGGTCAACTTCATGGGTTTACTAGTTTCAGAGGTGCACGAATGTGCAGAGGTCGACGATGGAGATGATGGCTCAGTATGTGAGTTAGTGGGTGAATCGGGTAAAATAGAAGACTTCCCAAGAATGCGAGAGTCCCCCCTGAATGGAAAGAGTGGTGAGGGAATGTGAGCATGGGGAGAGATGCGAGAGTGGAGGGTGAACCCCCCAACAGGCTGGATTTCCCATCTATAAGCTACATGCGCTCATGTTGACACATGTCTTCCTGAAGCTGCATGAGCTCCACTTAACACTCATTCCCTTTCCCCAAGAACTTAGTACAACACGGATTATGTCCAACCTTAGCCATTTGGAAATAATAATATAATATTATTTCTTTAGAGGTAATCCCTCTAGCTTAGCCCCTAATCCTAGACACTTAGCCCCTTCCCTCACTCTACCTAGTGGAGCTTAGTCCCCCATTCTCTTTTATTGTGGTCATTCTACATGCTACGGTGTATTTATATTAATGCTATGAGTATTTACGTATACAAAAGCATGCTCTTTGGCCTTTAGCATCTAGGATTTTTGGCCTAATCATAACATAAGCCTCCTAGCTTATAATCACTTAGCTCACCATCCTACAAAACATATCTACATTCACAATTACAACTGGCGCTGGGTCTTGGGATGTTACAATCCCATCCCCTTATTTATGTTGTCCTCAGTGCATTATATACCATGTACCATTCAAATTATTTAAAAATATCCAAGATTTATCTATTGGAAGCTTGTTATCCATCTGGTGCTCTACTTTCCAGCACCAATTTTGGTATTCATAGTGCAACTAGAATTAAATTGCTCTATTCCATAGAGCTTCTTCCAGAAATAATTCAGCTCACTGTTCCATTTGACACACCCTCCTTATGGAAACTACCGTTCCATAAGCATCCTTGAGTTTCCTCCTCCTTGTTGTACTTTCCCTTCTAGGCTCAGGAAGCCCTTCACTGCTACACACTCCTTCAACGATCCATCTTGCCAATGCTTACACATAGAAGGAGAGCGCTAACCCATTACCAGAACCCCACCAAGGTTTTACAATTATAGGGCTTCAATGTCCTCAAAAGTAGTTGTTCTTTCCATCATTCCAAATTTGATCATTATTATCTTATCTGCATCAGATACATGCAGTTATCATGAGAGAACATAAAATAATTCATTTAGAAATCAAATTAATTTCATAAGGAATTCAAATTTTCCCAAAATATGAAATTCTTTTTCATAATTTTTTTTGTGTTCTTGCAATAATAGGATGTAGTGTTCCTTATGGCTTTCAGCAAGCACCATGTTTAATACCATTTTTCCTGCAATGATTCTATCTTGCATTCAGCCAACAAATTGTGAGTATTTCCTGTACATCATACTCTCATTGAAATATGTACAAAAACCTTATGAAGTGTTCTGAGAATTGTCCATAACTAACAATTCAATCACACCTACAACCAATTTATTGGATAAAATGAATTATCATTCTATGCATACACTTGATCCTCATTAATATCAATAAATTCATTACTCCTTTTTCTGAAAAAAAAAAGTTTCATGTAGTCAATGTTCATGTGATTACTTGACTTGAAACTTTCCTGTTGCAATGTCTAACAACTCCTGAAATGTTCTCAATTCCATGAGTTAGAAACACTTCAGCCATTCATATAATTATTTCCATGCAATAATATATATGCAAGCACTCACAAAACACATTTAGGAAATGCATTTAAGTATACAATTCTATCATGTATGAGTGCAACTCTGCCACTTACTAGGCATGAGTGAAACTCTCAATGCCTATTTATCCAATGCACCTTTGCATTGATTTTCAAAATGATCCTTATCTAATTCATGTATCTCACCATCGATAAATTGGAAATATGGCCAATATCTTGACACATTCTCCACACACTTCTCATTGTCTTCTCGATTATTTGGATGCCTTCCTTTTCGACCCGAACACTACATCAAGAATAAAATTTAGTGGTGTGCATTAGTGTTAGCAAAAAGGTTGCATTCCAAGTTTTACTTAAAGGTAGGAATCTCATTGGGTATTCTTGTGGTATGTAACCTTTCTATATCCATACCTTGCCATATCCAACAATGTCATGGTCTCATACATGACTAGCTTTCCTAGCATCATTCATATAACAAGTTATTATCTTTTATTTATGTGGTTATTACATCATAACCAAATTAACATAACATGCTACTATGTCAATGTGTACATTCAAAATCTAAGAATCTTTTATAACTATAACATGTCTCTATCCTTTACCACACCCAGTGGTAACTTATTCATGTTAATGCACGTAAACAATACCATACTGCGTATTATAAAAATTCAATCTGAGGAAATTCTTAACTGAATCTCCTTTTGGCAATTATGCAACATAATTTCAAAAGAGAAATACTTACCTGCATAGATGCCATTAAACAAATTTGATGCTACCTGATTATCCAATGACAATAGAATCTCTCATGCCTCTTATCAGTCTTATAATCAACATTCCATCTTTCTCTTGCTTCCTTCCATTTGTAGCAACATCATCAACAACACTTGCAAACATGCAAGCATTCTCTCTTTATGGCTATCCCAACAATCCATAACATACTTTCTACTACAGTAATTGCAACAACTTCTTTCTCCCTATATCATTTTTCCTTGTTGATCCCATAAGTCTTTTATTCTTCTAGATTCTTGAATTTTCATGTGCTCTCATTGTAACCACTGTGCATGATTATTTCTGACCCGAGCACTTTCTAGCCAAATCACTCTTGGTTGCCTTTTTCTTTTCGAGCCTAATGCTAAGATGATATTAACCTTCAGCTTTTATTTATTTCCCGGATCCATATATCCCAACTCATACTTGGATGAATTATAATTCCAATCATGTTGTCTTATAGACTTTGGATCTTCAACATCCATTTACTTTTTGGACTGAACTACTTCAGCCCTTAACTGACTGAGTACTTTAGTATTTGCATTTTCTTGCACTCTTCTATTCTCCTTGCCAACTAGCCTCAAATTTGGCTTTCATAGCCAATCTCTAGCATACTGTAAAGATGGACATATGCCTCCTTCGCTAGTTGCATATAATTAATTAAAAGTACTTAATATTGCTTTTAATTTATTTCATAATTTCAAGTGATACCTCCAACCTATGGGGATTTCACTCATGGCTCTATGCCACTTGAGATGGATTTTTATTAGGCACCATCTCTTTTGTATTCAAAACCATGCATAGAACCAATTTCTTCTTCATGGTTCCTTATCGACTCTCTACAAAGATTCATTTATTTTTGAAGTCTTTCTTGGCTTTGACACCTCCATGCTATTGTGAAAATATATTCAATACGTTTGGAATGCATCAAAAATGCTCTACTATTCTTGATTTCTCTCCTCGAGTGTTTTCCTTCATTCCCATTATATTGATATCTACATCATGATTTCTTCTTCCAATATCTTAGGATGTTCATGGACTTGCAACTACATATGATGTTGATATTAATTTTCAGCATCCCATTAGTACTTGGATCCCTCTGATCCAAATCCTACATGACCTAATTATATTTTCAGTCATGTTCTCTAAGTAACCTTGGATAGTTAATACCAACTTCCTTCTTGAGGTAATTGATTTATCCATTCCATGAATGATCATATCATCACTTGGATTTTCTTGATGAATTATCACTTTTTCCTGTCATAACCCATCTGATTTCATTCTAACATGCATATTCAACTTCCAACATGTCGCCTTTGATGACCTTCATACCATGCTTCCATTGCAAATTTTGATAAAAATAATGGGGTTTCTATCTCCAAATTGTAGGACTAAACTTTGGAGATGTTCTCACTTTATCCATGCACACATTTCGTCTTTCTTTGTCAAAATACTAGCATTCTGATATATATATCAATATGTATAGAACAGGTCTTCCCCAAACCATAATTTTACTTGAGTTTTCCATGTTTCTTATTGGACCCAACATCTGATCCAATAACTTCTTAAATATGTTAAATGTAAAGTGAAGAGTTGTCTTTGTCCTTCTTTCTTCGATCTGTAGACATATCTAGCATTTGTTTATGTTTTAAATGTAATCATTACATCCGAAAACATGCATACATCAAAATTTGTTAGCTAGAACCACAATATACCATTTTGGTAACATAGGAACAATTTTTCTTTTATGGTCACCCGCAATCTTCTTTCTAACTTCCTATGATCTAAGCTGCTCAATCCTTAATTATGGTTGAATGCCCGGAATCCTCTTTCCAAGACCTTTCTCATGACTGCTTCCTTTCTCAATTCTCAGTCCTAAGAAGAAAGTTGTTGACGTAGGACCTCTCGTCCTAAAACCCTTATATACAGTCTTATGTTGTGACTGCATTGTAAACCTCGAAATAGGGGTGCCAAGGATCATCTTAGCTCTCATATTTGATCACTATCAGGATCAAATATCTGCGTAAGAAGATTTTTAATACAAAGGCGTTGAACCTAGTTTTTCTCATATGCCCGAACGACCTATAACTCTGACCCAGGTGATCGAGGCTATTACCTCACTCAATTCTTCAGGCACTGACCTCCTATCGAGGATCAACGGTCGTGCTTGAACCGACGTGGAGATATACGATTAGGGACGATTGTTTAGTCGCAACTAGCATGACATTTATCTCATTTCCTGAGTTCCTCAATAGAAACTGTTCGCCTCTAGTAAAATCGATGTCGACTGTTGATATTGCCAAATCTCCAAATCGACGGTCTAGGAGGATTGTGGAGGTTAAACCCGCATGAATTTTATTTCTTCCCCCAATATCCAGAACTTCTCTCCACCATATATCTTACTTGTCGTGATCTAACGGTCAGGACATAATCTGATGTTGATCCGACGACCCCCCTATGAAAATCCCATATCTAATGGATGCTATTTACTTCGTAACTCCGACGCTCCAACCTTCGGGAGTTCTCAACCCACGGGACCCCACTTTTCCCCGAAGTGGCTATCCCCCGCAGGTTCTTAACTCACTAACATGTGGCACGCATCCCATGTGTCTACCTCATCCTTGGTGATGTCAGCACGACCACGTCACTTCGAGACTTCGGAAGATTTTACCTTAGCATTCCTCAAATCTCCCAAACTCTGAATTTCCGATCTACTTTACCATCCGGGGTCCACATGGTACAACTATCAACAATTAAGTTGGTGGCACGTGGCCACACATTTCAGATTGTTTTTGGTCCAACAAGGTCGTCAAAAGTACCATTCTAACTGACACGTGGTAGGACTAAGGAAGTCCATGTCACCCTGAGTGACATCGTCATGCCACGTCACTTCGGGACTTCGGTCTTCGGGATATTTCACTCTATTCACACCTTGTTTCGCTTGAATGTCATATTCTCGAACAAGCCGATCTGTCGACACATATCTCTTTTGATGAATGGTCTAGATGAACTCCAGACTTCGGGACTTCGAGAGTTTGCGCATCAACATAGTTTATTTCTCCCGAACGTCAAATTCCTGAACAAGCTAACTTGTCGACACATGTTCCTTTCTTGGATCGACGGACAAGAATTGCACGAAGTTCTCTCTATCTTCTCTACATGTGACCAAGAGCTGTGACCTCGGCTTAACCTTTGGGTGCCTATCTCACTTTGCAAGATCGACAATCGTGTTTTAATGGACCGTGAAGATCAACAGCCAGGAGTGATTGCGGAAACTCAAACTTGCTCACGCTTTAATTTCCTTCCTGATCTCTACAATGTGAATATGTTCATCCGTAGTGGGATCGATATCCACTGTTGATTTGTTCATCGAGAAAGATCAATGATCTTGAGGGATTGTGGATTCTCAACTTTCTCACACTTTAATTTCCTTGCCGATCTCCGCAATGGATCCCCACCATCGATCTCCCTTCAATGAGATCTAATGGTCGTGACTTAATCTTCGCTTGATCTGACGACTTATCTTTCTCTCACCCAGATTTAACGGCCGAACACCGCGAATGTTGTGATTTCTTTCTCGGTGGCCATTTATTAAACTTGGTACACCTCCTATGTTTCCAAACACAATCCAAGTATTCTTTCAATGCCCTTCTGTCACTTTGTACCTCCAAATTCTCTAGACTTTTTTACTCTGAATTTCTCGTTCATGGCCCATCCACATTTTGGGTAGAAACCATGTGCTCTGAACTTGAATTTTTTCCATTTCGACAACAATTCTTTTAGATATTATTTTCAAGATTAACTGCGTAGTGTAAGTCATTAATATATGACCCATATTCTTGAGTATTAGATGCAATGAGTGCTAAGTGGACTATTCAAATCATGAGAATTATTGGTCAGTTGCGAATAATACTCATGAATATGGGTCATATATTAATGACTTACACTACGCAGTTAATCTCGAAAATAATATCTAATATCTTGCACTGCGGAAGCCCCTATATGCTTAAATAATAAGAGTTAAGGGAGCTCTAACTGGGTAGTTCATAAGGCACAATACTTGCTAAAGTTTTGCAAATGGGGTAGCAAGCTAAGTGGGCTTGATTGTGGAAAAACTCCACAGTTAAGCACGCTTCAGCCAGAGGCGTCTTGGGATGGGTGACCACCTGGGAAGTCCTGGTTACCAGGTGCAAGCCCCGGAAGTGATGATTGATGCTATGCGATTCATTTCGTTGGTTTCAATACCATTTCTTCACCCCTGTGAGCATCACCCAATGCAATGAGTGCTAAGTGGACTATTCAAATCATGAGAATTATTGGTCAATTGCGACTAATACTCATGAATATGGGTCATATATTAATGACTTACACTACGCAGTTAATCTCGAAAATAATATCTAATATCTTGCACTGTGGAAGCCCCTATATGCTTAAATAATAAGAGTTAAGGGAGCTCTAACTGGGTAGTTCATAAGGCACAATACTTGCTAAGGTTTTGCAAATGGGGTAGCAAGCTAAGTGGGTTTGATT
>ML799043.1:88642-114767 GCA_009831015.1 Picea engelmannii | reverse complement strand
ATCCACAGTTAAGCGCGCTTTAGCCAGAGGCATCTTGGGATGGGTGACTACCTGGGAAGTCCTGGTTACAGTGTGCAAGCCCCATAAGTGATGATTGATCCTATGCGATTCATTTCGTGGGTTTCAATCCCATTTCTTCACACCTGTGAGCATCACCCGATGCAATGAGTGCTAAGTGGACTATTCAAATCATCAGAATTATTGGTCAGTTGCAACTAATACTCATGAATATGGGTCATATATTAATGACTTACACTACGCAGTTAATCTCGAAAATAATATCTAATATCTTGCACTGCGGAAGCCCCTATATGCTTAAATAATAAGAGTTAAGGGAGCTCTAACTGGGTAGTTCATAAGGCACAATACTTGCTAAGGTTTTGCAAATGGGGTAGCAAGCTAAGTGGGCTTGATTGTGGAAAAACTCCACAGTTAAGCGCGCTTCAGCCAGAGGCGTCTTGGGATGGGTGACCACCTGGGAAGTCCTAGTTACCGGGTGCAAGCCTCGGAAGTGATGATTGATGCTATGCGATTCATTTCGTTGGTTTCAATCCCATTTCTTCACCCCTGTGAGCATCACCCGATGCAATGAGTGTTAAGTGGACTATTCAAATCATAAGACTTATTGGTTAGTTGCAACTAATACTCATGAATATGGGTCATATATTAATGACTTACACTACGCAGTTAATCTCAAAAATAATATCTAATATCTTGCACTGCGAAAGCCCCTATATGCTTAAACAATTCTTTTTTGAAAATGTTTCTTCAACTTCCACTAACATGGCCCATCAAAGCTCAGTGTTGGAACCATGGCTTTGATACCATTTTGTAACATCCCCGACCACAACCCCTGTCGGGTAACGCTACCCAAACAACCTTATCATTGTTTTTTTTCTCTGATGCCACATTGTGATGTACCCGACCACTCAAGACAGGTCATGGTACCGAAAAACACATTCTTATTGAGCTTATGATAACCCAAAAAGTATCATACCCATCCATAAACCTGTTGGGCTATGGCACATAGAAACTCTTTCAAAACATCATACATATATAACTTAACATACAATTACATTCTGCTAATATACAGATAAATGTGGAAATAACAACAAATTCTATACGTACATCATATACAGGCTAAACTCATAAATATAAAACATGTGCAAATACAAAGCAAGTAAATGAACACATAAATGTTACTTATCTTTTTAGAGAAGACCACCAATTGCGTGCAGACCTTCCACGAACCTCCCAGCCATAGACCACACTGCTCATCACTCTCAATAGTGGGTCACCCCCGAGATGGGACTAAACTCCACCGGGCAAGGGATTCCTAAGCTTGGCAAGGAAAAAAGGAAAGTCACAAAGATCAATAGGAATGATTTTCCGCCAGGAGCCACTTATGCCCACAGCCCACAGACCCTCATTCCCCACACGCTTGTCCCACCCGAGGAGTGTACACCTTCACTATCACAATTCCATCGGATGTCCACTCCCCATCCAGGGATTCAACAACAGGATGGACCGGAAGTCTCAGAGCATTGTAGTTGCTACGAGACTTCCTCGAGGAGAACTCACTTCCCCAACAC
Source organism: Picea engelmannii (assembly GCA_009831015.1). Taxonomy (NCBI): domain Eukaryota; kingdom Viridiplantae; phylum Streptophyta; class Pinopsida; order Pinales; family Pinaceae; genus Picea; species Picea engelmannii. Next base: position 113,175 of record ML799043.1, on the reverse strand, counting down.
ACTCTCTCACCTGGAGAGAGTTTCCCACATGCCTAACAACCTGCCTATTTAAACCAACTCTTTAGCAAATACAACAACAACATTTGGCTAATGCACATGTGATGGAAACAACCAAAAACGAGTAAGGACATAGAATATGGAAGCAAGCCATATTCATCCAATGAACTGTGTTGAACACAAAAACAACAACAAACCGCTAAGACATGGCACGGGATCAGGAAACGTACAGGTGTGCTATGATTCATAGGAAAAAATGGGTCAACTTCACAGGTTTACTGGTTTCAGAGGTGCGCGAATGATGCAGAGGTCAACGATGGAGATGATGGCTCAGTACGTGAGTCAGTGGGTGAATCAGGTAAGATGGAAGACTTCCCAAGAATGGCAAGATTCCCCCCCCCCCCTCAAATGGAAAGAGTGGTGAGGGAACACGAGCATGGGGGGGGAGAGACGGGAGAGTGGAGGGAGAACCCCCCAATGAGCTGGCTTTCCCAGCTATAAGTTGCATGCACTCAGTTTGACACATGTCTTCCTGAAGCTGCATGAGCTCCACTTAACACTTGTTCCCTTTTCCCGAGGAACTTAGAAAAACACGGATTATGTCCAACCTTAGCCTTTTGGAAATAATAATATAATATTATTCCTTTAGAGATAAGCCCTCTAGCCTAGCCTCTAATCCTAGAAACTTAGCTCATTCCCTCACCCTACCTAGTGGAGCTTAGTCCCCTATTCTCTTTTATCGTGGTCGGTCTACACACAACGATGTATTTATATTAATGATATGAGTATTTACATATACAAAAACAGGCTCTTTGGGCTTTATCATCTAGGCTCTCCAGCCTAATCATCACATAAGCCTCCTAGCTTATAATCACTTGGCTCACCAGCCTACAAAACATATTTACATTCATAATTACAACTGGGGATCGGTCTTGGGATGTCACAATTTAGCTTGCTAGTTGTGCTTTTCCAGAAACCCAAGGGGTTTAATACAAAACATATTTTGACTATGGTTCTCCCATCTCCCAGGAAGGTATAGACCGTAAGAAAGACATACGTGGATTAGAACAGATTTGGACTATTGTTCTCCCCTCACTTAGGCAGTTATGGACTCTAAGAAAGACATGTCTGGATTGATCGAAGACCATACCTATGCTAGAGGAAACTATAGATTACATAGCTCCTTGGTATAATTCTCGTAGCTAATAGCTTTTCCTTGTAATGACTCAAACATAGAGATTATCTTGGCAATCAACGTAGTGAAAATAACGTGGATATCAACTTGGTCTAAGCATGTGGAAGATGCATGACTGAGTTATATCTCCTATAACCACGTTGGCCACAAACATGAAGATATACTTTCCAAGTGGCTTCATCTTGCCATAAATAGTCCGCCCTTCGAGTTTTGAATTAATGAATTCATAGGTTGCAACATGGCTAAGATAAAATCTCTAAGTGACAATGGTTGTATTTCCTTATGTTTCTGTGATGAAGTTAGAAGAGATAAGATATTACATTAAATAAAAAACTCTCATAGATAAAATCTCTAAGTGACAATGATTGTATTTGCTTGTGTTTATGTGATGAAGTCAGCAAAGATAATAAATTTTCCTAGTTGTTATTGTGACGTAACAATGGAAGTCAAGGTTTCAAATAATTGAGGAGATGGATGGGGCTATGTATTTCTCAAGTTTATTTCTTTCAGATCTTGACATGACTCTACATTGATAGAAGATATCACAGCTTGGACTCGCTCATTGCCAGCCAGTCAAATTGTCAAGTCACTGTCTCTTAAAGACTGAACTGTGCATGATGTCTTGTAAGATGGTGTCAAAGCAATGGTTACACATTTGGCATTTCAATAATGTATTTGGGAATTTCTATAGATGTTGTTGCCACATCTTGTTATTATAGTCAAGATTAATTTTATAGCCACCCGTTGGCACTACCTTAACGTTTGTAGAGAGTACTGTAGTTGATTCCAGTTAGTTAGAAATTTTTTTGGAAGATTCGACGTCCAAATTATTTGTTAGCCATTAATTATGCATTGCAAGCATAGATTCGCCCAGTACTTCACCTTTATGTTTATGGTCATTGAAGGGTGAAGGAACTGCTAAAATCTCTAAAATAAGGGAGATCGCCATTTTGACAGGTTAGTGGAAATAACCTTAATCGTTTAAAATAAGGGAGATCATTGTTCTGACAGGTTATTGGAAATAAACTTAATCGTTTAAAATAAGGGATATCATTGTTGTGACAGGTTGGTGGAAATAACCTTAATCGTTTACCATCAGTAAGAAATGACCACAATTTCATAAAATATCGTTGACAAATTCCAAGTGGGAATACAAATAGTAGGAGGTCAATAACCATGAGCAAGTTTTGTTAGTATTCTTTTGAATCCTTTTTCATAACACGGAAATCAAATACAATTCAAACAGACAACTCGGTACCAAATAAATAAAAAGGATTTATAAGATTTCCCGGGGACTTTCTTACTCACGCATTTAAAAAGAATCTACTTACATGAACATTCATTGCCTCACAAATCTATGCAAATTCCGATCTTCAATTCAAACAATTACAACAAATATATGCAAAACAAATGCTAGTTATATCATGTCTATAAATAGCAACTTTGTTTTATAATCTATTCTTCTTTAGATATGAAACATGGTTAAATTAAATTCTTTCTTACTTATCAAACCTTTTTTTTCTATCTTACTTAGAGGCAGGGGCTTGTTGCTTTGCAACTCCCCTTGTTTTCTTTTGAATCCATCCAAGTGTTTGTCAACTCTCAGAAGTACAGATAGTTACACAAAAACCAGAGCGATTTCTATTCTTAATGAATGTGAATTAGTCAAAGTGTAGTAAGAAAATCGTTGAAGTATTCTCTTGTGTTGAACTAGTAGTGACCATATTTAGGTGGTTAAATTTTTAGATTTGATATCTTGAAAATATTAGCAGCACAGGTCTAATTGAATCCTTGAAATTTTAAAGAACAAAATGGGTTATGTATAACTGAGTAAATCCTATGTGTATGCGCTATTTTAAAGTTCCCTTGGTAACATTCTTCTTATTGTAATTGATAATTCTAACAAAACCTGGAGTATTATTCTGCTGCAACTTAATAAGCCTAGTAATTTTTATCAAAAGAAAATTTATATATATATAAGATGTTATGTATACATATGCAACCTTTATAAGGTTTAAAAGGTATGAAATGGACATAGATTTTTACAATATTATGTTATGAATAAATTAAAAATTAATACAAGTATGCTATTGAGTAATTGGATCGGAACTACTTAAGAATGAAAATTCTTAGTGAGTGTATTGTTGAGGATATTATATGATCCGGGATCTTTTCATCGAAGTGACTTATTAAATAATTGTGTTAAATGAGCATGAAATGAAGTGCGTCATAAAGAAGGAATAACTCAATAATGAAGAGACATAAGAATCAAATCCGAACACAAAAAAAATTGATAACAAAGTTTGTCCATGGTGGACTACGTCTCTCGGTCCTTCTCTCAAATGTGTGGGTTTGTTTATTAACTCGACAAAATAATTTGGAAAAATAAATAAGTATACCCCATTTTGGAGTTAAGTTCCAAAAGCTTTGCTAAGATCAAAAAATAGACAACAACACTAAATTTGTGGCGTCGAATTACACAAACATGACTGTCTCCACTCCTCGATCTGAGTCTGGCACTTTCATTCCCCTTGAGAAATCTTGTCTCAATTTTCATTCCTGCAACCTGCATTAATGAAAATATTTTTTCATTGAAATGTGTTCCTGGTACAGAATGGTGCGCGCCTTCCTCCTCCTGTGCATGGGAAAATTTCAATTCTTAAACTAAATGGTCGGGCAGATTAACCAACATGGATTTTTGGCTCGTTGGTTGGCGACTATGTATGAAGGGCGAATAGTAGGGGGAGGTCCCCGGGTCAATCCTGCATGCCTCATCCCTTTGTCTTTTTGTTTTAACCATAGAACATTTGCATGTGGATATAGTGTAACCTCCATTATATTTAGTGGTATGGTTGGCGGACTGTTTTTTGGTGGCCGGACGTGGCGAGATATACATAAAGTTGGCAGACTGGGAGTTGGCACCAACCAACCCCCCTTTTTTGTATATTTTATTTATTTTTGTTTGTTGGCCCTCATTGGGCATTTTCCCGTTGCCACGTGGCAGCCCATGACTGGGCCACATGGTGGCCTTTGATTGGCCTATTCCATCCACTTCCACAGTCACCCTGCCACGTCAGTCTACTATGTCTCGTACGGTCTTCCACATGACTGTACGGATTTCCACATGGAACTTCCTCATTGGTCCACATGTTGACCCAAAAATGTCAAAAATGAGTGACACGTGGTAGCCTTTGGTGCTTCCATGTCACCATACTGACATTAGCATGACACATGTTTCCCTCTACGTGTGCCACATAAATTGTATGGACGCTGACGTCATTCATATTGATGTTGACGCCAACAGTACGGATGTTGACTCATCCCTGCTGACTGGGTAAGGTTGACCAAAACTTTGACTGCGGATATATTTTGATCTGTCACTACATTTGATGAGTCGTTTACGTCGTTGGATAGCTTGTGACACTATCTTTGTGATGATACCATTTTTAGTGACTTTTGAGACCCTTGAATTTCTAACCTTTCTCTGTATACCGAGGCCATTCTAAAATTCTTGAGTTGCTTCTGTGAGTTCTGAGTTATCCTTAGTCTTCTCTAGATCATTTTTGGATGATTATATATAAAATATAAAGTATGTTCACTTATCTCTTTTTACTTTTATTCATTGGATAGATATATAAAAATATATATACATTAGAATATTATTCATCGTCAATTAGAACCTTGAGTTTTTGTGATATTTATATGTAATTCTTGGTGAAATAAGAGAAGATAATACATTAGAATATTCACTTGTCACTAATTATAATGTTTTAGATTTGTGATATTTATATATAAGTCTTGGTGAACAAAGAGAAGACGATCAATATGTATGAGCTTGCGATAACTAAATTATGGTGCATTCTTGCAAAGTTATAATTGGTTTAGATGAACATAATTTCCAACACTTCATTTATATTATAGAATCATTAAATTCATTATGCAAACTCTTACTTTAAAAGGGTGATTTATTGACCATCGTAATGAATACTTTTTACATGTTGTTAACATAAATTACTTAAATTATGGATTGGTTGGATTATGGGTGTAAATGTCTTCTTGTTCCTCAGAACGACTGACAATTCTTGGACCTTAAATGGTCAAATTGATTGGATGAATCTTGGAATTGAGCATCAATTATGTGTCCTGAAGATCCTAACCTTGTAGGGTTGAATGGTCAGGTAGACAATGTATTTTTTTTTAAGTAAAAAAGTGTTTGGATCATATTGCATTACCTTTCAAAATATACAGATAAGCTTGGTCTACCAGCTCTCCCACTAAGTTAACGGAAACTAGAAAAAATGGCATCCAATACTGCCTATTTCAAAAAATGGGAGGCCATCTTTCATGCCCGTAGGAAACCAAGACAGATGGCAACCCTCAGTCTAAAAATACACATAGAGTCTTTGAGTTACAACGGAATTGAACCCTAACAGTTCTAGAGCTAGAGCTCTATCCAAAACTATGGTTCTAACCAGAAACATAAACTAAAACAGTTACTCGGTGGCCGTCGAGGTGCCCATGTCAACATCTTCTTCATGCTTTCTCGCTCTAGCTGGCAGCACGAAAGGTTGTGCCCATGTTGGGCACCTCTGCCCTGCTGGTGTGTTAGAGTAGACATTGTATAGCATGCCAATGCACTGGTTGATTAGGATGGAATGATGGATTTGGTTCACTACCTGGCTCCGCAAGTCAAACAACAGCTCCAAGTGCTCCAGGTGGAAGAATGGTGGTTGGACACGCCACCCATCTTGCATGATGGATAGGGGATGTGGCATGGGAGCCATGCCACCCACCATCACCCATCCACCCTTCTTCATTTCACCAACTGGTTTGGTGTCCTTTGCCTCGCTTGTCGCGTTCCCCATGGCCTCATCCAGTTCCTTTGGCCGGTCATGTTCTTTCTTAGCATGCACATTGTTAGTGCCCGAGGAGAATTCACCTATGCGCACTGTCTCCTGCGTGTCCAGTGCCTCCGGGGTCTCTTCTTCGATGTAGCATGTGGGAGGCTCCTCCAGCTAGTATACCCCTCTGTGGCAGTTTTTCTATGCCCCTGTGGCCTCCATGGTGACCTCCCCTAGAAAGCAGGTTGGGGGATTCCAATTGTCAGGTACAGTAAAGAGGATATGTTTCAGAGGAAACTGAATTGGGTCTTCCGGAAAAATTTCCTCCACATAAGCCATGGGAGGAGTCCTAGGCTTTCTGTCTCTATGGACGAGTTTCATTCTAGATATGGATAGTGCCCTTTTGAACCTCTATTGTCTCTTCGAATGAGCATTAGAGGCATACCAGGTAGTGCCTCTGCGGGGCTTACCTCTTTCTCGTGGCATGGTAATGAGAAGAATGATGACCACAATGATGATGGTGTTGTTGTAACTACACCAAGGCTCAGACTGATCTGGCTAGTGCAGGACGAAATCGAAATGGGTGAAGCCATGGCCAAATTCAGTGATATCCCTGAGGACGGATGTGACAACCTCCTCCATTAAGGCCCCCTCCTTAATGCTTTGAGTAGTCGTCCTGCTCACGCGTGTGGGAGGACTCATACCATGGGCCTGGCTATGCGGGCTTGCTCCCATCCTTAATGGTGAGGGGATGGGAGCCGACAGTCCATATTTATGGCCCATCCTGGCTCCTGACCACATGGCCTAGCTGCGCAACCTTGCACCTCATCCGAGGTCAGGTAGACAATGTATTATTGTTACCCTTCTAATGTTAAAATTTTAGCGTTTTGCAAGTTAGACTTAAATAAAGTTGATATATAATCATGATCCTGTCGAAAGGTTGACGGAGTATCAATTCTAATTTTGATTAAACTTAGATTCTTACTCGTTGTCGTCCCTATATATATTTCAATATTAAGATTTTTATGTATTGGTCGTGTTAGAAACTACCTTACCTTTGTTTTTATAAAAAAGAAAAAGAAAACACACACACAAACACATATATATACTACCTATTGAAATATTTTAATTATGTATTCGGTTGTGGATATGTCACAATTATGTTTTACATTGTGATTTGAGTGATAAATTAAGATTTAAAAAGTAAGCATTTAAGGGTTGATTTTATGATTTTGCTTAAAGTAATGATGAGTTATTTTACCACTTTATAAAAATGTTTCATTTTCATACCTCAATTTTAGAATGGTGTTTATGGTAGCAGTACGTTTCAATTTGATGGTTGATTTTGAGGTTTTGCTTTTAATGGTACCAACTGCTAAAAATACGATTTCAAATTATCTAAAATTTTAACGTTTTGAAAAAAAAAATTGTAACATCATTTATTTAGGTGTTGATTTTATGGTTTTTCTAAACTATTGTCTGAGTTTTGAAGGTCATGTTTAAAAACTGTTGTAATTGTGACCCCATTTAAAAAAATGGTGCTACAGGTAGCACCACCTTTTGATTTGGGGGTTGCTTTTCATGTTTGTTTTGCAAAAATCAGGGTTTTTGGGGCCAGAGTTGATCCGGATTTAAGAGAGAAATGAACTGATTAACATAATGAATACAATAAAAACAGAGATTTGAATACCAACACAGATATCCAGTGAACAATATATCCTATTGAATGAATGAAATATGATAAAACTGTAAAACTGCAGAACTAAAACATTTCCTCGAATGGTGGTAGCTATCTCTGAGAAGAGATGTGGCTGCTACATGCATCAGTCTAAGAATAATGATTATAATGAGGCTCTAGAAGCCTTTTTACTTTACGCATGAATGCTAAAACTATAGAAATCCAAAAAACTAACCCTAGGAGATGAAACGCCAAAAGTTACGTGGGCCCCTATGGGTAAGTTGGTACCTCAACTTCCTAGGATTGTAACTATTGCATACGACCTCTATTTTAAGCGTGTGATAACCCGTTGGAAATTCATTTTCAATAACTACGCATTACGATGTCAAACTTTGACTCTGTCTATAATTTGACTGTGGCGAGCCAAAAAAACACTATTTAGGGCCCAAAAACAACCCTATAAGTATAGAAAGATGTGTTGACATAAAAACATACAAAATAAATCAGTTGGATCAGGTGGGAGGCCACCAATATCCACCTGGAAGATGTGTAGGGCTTCAGAATGCCTCGAAAGTGTAGAACCCACAATTACAAATAAGTACAGAAGAATGGCATGAACTAAAAAATGTCAAGAGGAGTCAGTTGGAATAGTTGGGTGGCCACCAATATCCACTTGGATCAGTCCTCCCCCATTAGGAACCAATGGTCTCATTTTTGTTGAGGTCCCCCATCAGGTGAGGAAACTTCTTATGAATTTGGCCTCAGGTGACCCACTTTCCTTGGTGGAGGAAATTCCTTGCCTTGACAATCTAATAAATATTGATCCTCTGTTGATGAGTTCCCTTGACTTGTGTGTCCACTATCAGATCAGTGGATGCATGTTCCATGCAGTCAAGGTTGAGCTATGTTGGTGTCAGTTGTTCTGTGATCTCTTAGGTGTCCAATAATGGTGGGAAATATGGTTGAAGGAGGTCCACATTGAACACTAGGTGCAAGCAAAGGAAGGGTGGAGTGTTGAGATCAAAAGCATTTCTACCCATATCCTTGGTGATAATGTAGGTCCCATAGAAAAGTGGGAGGAGCTTTCGATGGGTCCCTGTAAGACGATATTTCTGCAAATGTAACCAGACCTTGTCTCCAACCTAAAATTGATGCGGTACTCTCTATTGATCAGGGTGCTTCCTATACTCAACATTAGATTTCTTCAAAATCTCATGGACTTGTTGGTGGATGTGTTGAATCCACTCAATGAATTTGGTGGCTTTGTCAGTCTTAGAATGAACATGGGAAAAGTTTGTCTGTGTGGTTGCAAGAGGTAGTGCAACATCAATGGGACCCAAGGGTTGGAATCCCAGCCCCACCTGAAATGGGATATGGTCAGTGAAGCTATGCAGAGCCATGTTGTAAGTATGTTAAACATAATGGATACTCTCATCCCATGTACGCGGATGCTTAGAGTTGTACATGTCAAGGATGTGCAAAATCATCTGATTGATGACCTATGTTTGGTCGTCTGTTTAGGGGTGGAAAGTAGTGGATTTAGTGAGCTTGGTGTCCAACAGTGACTAGAGACTCAACCAAAATGTGTTGAGTAACCTGTTGTCCTGGTTAGAGATGATGGTCTATGGTATCCTAAAATGGACCCACACTCGTTCGAAGAAGATCTTGGTAGTATATTCCATTGTGATGTTCTTCTTGCAAGCTGTGAGGATGGCCATATTCGAAAACTGATCAACGACCATAAATACACAATCATTTCCTTTCTTGGTGGACGAAAGGCCAGACATGTAATCCATCGATATGGATTCCCAAGGCTTCTCGGGGGTAGGAAGAGGGGTGTATAATCCTTTCTTCTTGATGGTTGACTTGGAAATGGAACATGAAGTGCAGGATCTGATATACTTATTGACGTCCTGTTGAATTTTTTTCCAACAAAAGTGTTTCTATAGAACGGCCACAGTTTTATCCACACCAAAATGCCCTGCAATCCGAATGTAGTGGGATTCCCAAATCATCTTTGCATGCTTGCTTGCAGGAACACAAAGATGGCCTAGATGGCATAATAGTCCATCCTAAATGTGAAAATAGGTGACATTTGAGCCTGTACCCAAGAGCTAATAGGTGGTGGCAAAGTTTGGATCTTGCTAATAAAGTTGGGGCTACTCAGATTCCTCATGTCCATAGGAATGACATGCAGGGGTGAGTGCAACCATGGGAGGTCAATTGATGCAGTCAACAACATGATTTTTTCTCCATGTCTTATACTTGATGTTGAGATGGAATTTTTGCAGGTAAGTGGACCACTTCTAATGGTGGTCATTCTGCAGATTCCCCTGTGTTTGTATGAACTGTAGAGGCTTGTGATCAGTGTGGATGATCATATATTTTCCTAGAATGTAATGTTTCCATTGATGACCGGCTTGTACAATGGAATACATTTAGTTTTTATAGGTGGGGTTTTTTCGGACAATATCTGAGAGTGTCTCACTATGGTATGCCACCAGATGACCATGTTGAGTGAGAGTTGTGCCTACAACATAGTCAGATGCATTAGTCTCAATATAGAACGGTTGTTGCAGATTGAGAAAGGAGAGTACTGGAGTTGAGCACAAGTGATGCTTCATATCATCAAATTCTCGTTATTGCTCCTTCCCCTACACAAACATTTCCCTGCCACCTCCCTTGGTCACTTGATTGAGGGCCCATACAATATGGGATAATCCCAACACAAATCGTCGGTAAAAGTTTGTGAGTCCCAAGAATCTTCGAAGCTCAGTTAGTGTGGTCAGGGTTGGCCAATCACGGATGACTTGAATATTAGGTGTATCAACATGTACCCCATGCTCATCAACATTGTATCCCAAGTATTGGACCCTATTCATACCAAAGGATATTTTTTCCAAGTTGGCATATATCTTATGTTGTTGTAGAGTGCTCAGAACCTGTCGAATATGCTGCATGCTCCTCCCAAGTTTTGCTGAAGATGAGGATGTCATCCAAATATACCACCACAAAAGAGTTGGTGAAGGGTCTCAATAGATCATCCATCAACCTCATGAAAGTGGCTAGTGCATTTATTAAGCTAAAGGGCATGACCAACCATTCAAGGAGACCTTATTTAGATTTGAAAGTTGTCTTCCATATATCAATTGGTTCGATGGGAACCTAGTGGTAGCCAGAATTTAGGTCAATCTTGATGAATAAAATTTCCCCCTTGAGTTGGTCAAGAAGTTCATAAATCCTAGGAATTGGATATTGATTCTTGACTGTGATTTTGTTTAATTATTTATAATCAATGCATAGTCGCCAGGTCCCATCCTTCTTCTGCACTAGTACAATCGGGCTTCTGCAAGGGAAGGAGTTGGGTCTGATGTGCCCCTTTTGAATAATCTCTTGGATCTGATGCTTGATTTTGTCATTTTCCATTAGTGAACAAAGATAGACTGATCCATTAGGAAAAGGTGCATCGGGGGTATATCAATTCGATGCTTAACTTGGTAGTGCATTGGTACCTTGGTGGGTGAGGAGAAGATGTCTCGGTACTCTTACACTATCCCGTCCACTTTCTTCTATTGCAAAGGGAGGCTCTTTGTAGAGGCCATGGATGTGGCAGGGACCTTTTTCTTATTATGATCACGGATCACAAATAAGACAAACTTCTTGGTCTATGAAATGACGTTGTTTCAATGCTTAGCATAGATTAAAGAAATAGTGGTAGGCGACGCTAGCTTTGGTATCTTGTACAATTCTTTACCCAAAGTAATGATAACACTGCAGGGTCTAGACTCATACACATCATGACGCTTCCACAACTATGGTTGTCCTAAAAGAACATCACAAAATTCAAGGGGAGAAATATCACACAATACCTCGTCTTTGAAAGGCTTGATGTCATAGGTAAAACGAAACTCTTGGTTGACACTAAGATCTCTTCCTTGGATAAGCTTACCAATGGTGTAGGGTCGTGGGTGCGGTGTTGTCGGCAGGTCCAGCCGCTTAATGACCTCTGCTAAGATCAAATTCTTCTGATTGTCGCTATCAACGATCAAATGAAGAGATCCCCCTTTACCCGCATCTGCGTGTGAAAGAGGCATTCCCCTTCCTTTGTTTCTTCTGGTTCACTTGGCTGGAATTTAGTGGTAGAGACAATGGCACTAGGTTCAACATCGATAATCCACTTTCCTCCTTCTGGATTTGATTCTGAGTCAGAATCAACCGCTGACTCAGAATCCTTTAGCTCGGCCATGAGTGACTTCTTAGAGAGACATTCTTCAATGTTGTGCCAAGGGATTTTATGGTATTCACACCATTTTCTCGTGTCCTTATTCATCTTCTCATTGTCCTTCTTTTGTTGCGGCTTGGACTGGTTGTCCTGAGAGTGGCCATATTTTCTCTATCCCTTACTGTGTGGGTTGGGGCTCCCTTTTCCTTGCTTCAGCTGTGAGGAGTTTGCATCTCACCTCTTCTGCTTAAATTTCTACTCTATCTTGACAACATATCTATAAGTCATACCTAATGAGGTGATTTCCAGAAAATTTATTTCTATTTGAATGTATCTATGTAAAAAACCACAGTATTTTAGCACCATATGTCTCTCAGAGTCTTTGATACCCAATTTGGTACATAGGGTATGGAAAATATTGGTGAAAATGGTATTGTCTGGTCCCTTTTCTCACGCAGGGTGGTCCATTTGATGTACTAGTCCTCGTAGCTTCCAACATGGTAGTATTGTTCTTTAATGCCATCCCAAAAGGAATCCCATATAGGGGCAACCAAAAATATTGCATATTCCTCTATGGCCCTTTGCTTAGATTAGGTATCCCACGAATCCTTAACATGGGGGATGGCCTTGAGGAGTGAAAAAGTAATCTTTTCCCTTTCGAAAAAATTGTGGACCGAAAAATACCGTTCAAGAAGATTCAACCATTTATCTACAACATCTTCATCTATCAGTCCTTCAAATAATGGAATATCAAAATTTACCTATACCTTGAAGGGGGTTGCATGGCCACTTGATGAACATGCTTCTCCTGTGGGCAGCCGCTGAAGGAATTGTGCAAAGTTGTCCATCATTTCATTCCTTTGTCACATAAAGGATTCCTCGAGAAACATTTTAAAAGAATATCATGCTCCATCATATTTATTTTCGTCCCCCCATGGGTTGTTTTCAGGCTTGACATGACCGATATTGAAACAGATCGATTGGTGCAAGTCCTAACTTCTTGTACCTAGATCTTGTCGGGAACATGCACAAACAAAAATAAATGAAGAGAAGCCCTCTTTGATACCATTGATTTGGATTTAGGAGAAAAATGAACTAACTAATAAACTAAATACAATAAACACATAGATATGAAGACCAACACAGATATCCAATGAACAATATCTTCTATCGAATAAATGAAATAGGATGAAACTGTAAAACTGCGGAACTAAAACACTTGCTTGAATGGTGGTAGCTATCTCTGAGAAGAGATGTGGCTTCTATGAGCATCTGTCTAATGAGAATGATTAATTGAGGCTCCAAAGTCCTTTTTAACATTACTCATGAATTCCAAAACCCTATACATCCAAAAAACTAACCCCATGAGATGAAACGCCAAAAGTTATGTGGGCCCCTATGGATAAGTTGGTACCTCAACTTCCCAGGGTCGTAACTTTTACATACGACATACGTTTTAGGTGCGTGATAGCTCGTTGGAAAGGTATTTTCCATAAATATTCATTACGCTGGAAAAATATGACCCCGTCTACAGTTTAATTGTGGCGAGCCAAAACAACATTGTTTAGAGCCCCAAAAATGCCCTAGAAGTACATAAATATGTGTTGACATAAAAAAATACAAAATAAGCCAGTTGGATTAGGTGGGAGGCCACCAATATCCACCTGGAATATGTGTAGGGATTTAGACAACCCCAGAAGTGTAGAACCCACAATTACAAATAAGTACAGAAGAACGTGTTGAACTAAAAATTGTCATGAGAAGCTAGTTGGAATAGGTGGGTGGCCACCAATATCCACTTGGATCAAGAGTTCTCGTTTTGAGGTTAACATCATACTAATCCTAAATCCCCAACCAAATACTAATCCTAAATCCCCATAAATTTGTTAACATCATACTAATCCTAAATCCCCAACCAAATAAGTATACATATTTGACAAAGGAAAATGACTAGTGAACACTTAAGTGTTCACCATGCCTCCTTAGGGTTCTTCAGATCCTTTTGTATCCCCTACTACTACGTATACTTTATATTTTCCAACCTTTTCACTTTCTACTGTTAATCCCACTCAACTAAATGCAATTTCCCTAATCACTCCTATGTGTAATGTCCTCAAATTTTAGAAAATTAAATTCTAAGTTGAATTTTGAAATAAATTTCCATTTTTGGAAAATTCAGATTTGGAATTTATTTTCCATTTATGGAAAATACGAATTTGGATTTTTGGATTATGTAATTAATTATTTGATGATTTTTGGGAAAATATTTGACTTGCCCACTATCCTCTTTTATTGGACACATGTATGAGACAAACTTTTAATAAATTTGATGTTGGAAGATAAATGAAAAAATTGGGTTAAAAGTAGTTGACCATGACTCCATGAGTGGGGAACATGTTTGAGTTACCTCAGGGATGATTTTTACAAGTGGAAGAAGTCAAATTTGACCACTAGAAGCCCCTAAAAATCAGTGATTTGTAAAGCTGGGAATTTCCTCTAGGAGGGAAAGGAACAGAAAGACCTAGGCACAATAATATAAAAAACATATGTGGGAGGCAGGATGCTGCTTAGTATGTTGGAGGAATGGAGAATTGTTTGTTTTTATGAGCATTCACAGTGTGAGACAGATCATTTTCTGATTTACTGATGGTGACTATAGCTAAGGAGGATAATTCGATTCGCGCTTATGGACTCATGGTCAGGCTAGGGGGTGATCAGGACAAGAGATTGTGGTTGTTCTATTCTACAATTGGGTGTAACGTGGTTGCTCCATTTGTTTCCCAACATCAACTTTTTCAGATATGTATTTTCAGATGTGTATTTAAATTTGGTACTATGATAATGATGTTTTAGTATTTATACAATTGTTGCCATATCTTTTTCATTGCATTTATAAACAAATCTTGTTGAAAGAAATATATAGCCATATTAGTTGATATGGGTCGCCCCAGTGTAAAATAGTTGTAGTAATATGTTATTAACAATGTAGTTTATATATATATATATATATATATATATGAATACAGACATATATAAGCATGAACAAAACTACTTTATAATTGTTGTTGTTATGTCAAACAAAAGAATAAAGTCCCAATATATGTTTTGTCAAATATGATAGAAAGACACATGATATAGTAGAGTACATGTCATTTGAAAAAATTGACATACATCTTTATTACTATCAATAATTCAATGTTACAGTTGAGTTCCTTAAATACCAGGACTACCTATCTAGTCAAAACAGAAATTTAAAGGACTACATAAGTTTGTTCGCAAATACTCAGAAGGACTAGTGGATGAATATGGAACCCAAATACCTTTTGTGGACAGGCCGAGTACTTCGCCAAGTGCATGAGGTTCCTCTCAAACCTATAAGAAACATATAAATGATTTTAGTAACTTAATAATGTACAAAATTATTCAGTATGCATCAAATAAATAATTAAAATCACTTAAGTTGGGTTTCGATGTTGATATGGAGCATCCTTGTTGACTTGTGAAGTCATCAATCCAAGATCGAGAAGGGGAGTTGGTGCATTGTTCACCTGATGGGTTCCCTCGCAAGACAAAATGGGACACATCATCATTGTATATATTGGCGACAATATTATTAATTGCGCAAACATAAAAACATAAGCAAGTATTTCAATTGAGAACAAAAATCTTGATCTCCTGTAGGTTACAAGATTGAAAAAGTAAAATATTGACAAAGTTAAAGGGATACTGTAGAAAAACAATAAATGAGTTATAATAACCGGAAAATATTACTTTGGAAAAGAGTAATTCAACTCTTGATATAGGGTCAAATCTACTGTGGGAGAAATTTACTTTAATCACAGTTACATTATACACAAGCAAGGGTAATTGTTTAAACAAAGCTACATTATACACTGACAAGAGTAATACTTACAAAAAATGAAAATCACAAGTATAAAACATAGACAAAGAATTATTATTGACAATTTGGACATTCATACAAATTATATAATTAAAGAAGCCTTGAATCAGAAATTACCACAACGATGCTTGGAAGGTGATCTGGTTATGTGAATATTTTCGTAAGGGATAATTCTTTATTAAAAGAAAACGAAAATCTAAGTATTGATTTAAATTCATAAGAGAATGTTGTAAGTTCAATTAGAGTTATCAAATGGAAAATTGTCTTAGTATTGTAAATGAGTAAAATTATACAGTCGAACTAGTGTTGAAAGGGACGAGACGAAAATAGCCATGGGTACCCACAGTTACTGAGTAAGTTTCCTTCTCGATAAGGACTTGACTTAGCCATGATTTGCACACATTGAATGTTGTTTCAATGAATAAGGATCTCCCACCTTACCATTTGAATTTATAAAGTAAAAGAACAAATTTTATACACAGTAAAAGTAACTAAATTCAAGACGTATTAACTAAGAGTTGAATACTATAAGCGATCAAGTCTGGGATGGCTTAACTACTATTAACATTAACCTTCACCCAGGTCCTGAGGGTTTTGGTGTCCCTTACACAGTAACTCCAAACAAAAGCCGTGGGTGTTTTACCCTGTGTAATCGAAACACCTTGCGAGCATAAAATATTTCATAAAGATATCAGAGAGCAGTAGTATTACAAAGAGATGATACACAGAGATTTACAGGATGCAATAGATGGATGGTAAAACCCACAAAGAAATGACTTACAGAGATCATTTCCATATAGATTTACACGATGCAATAGACAGAGGGAAAAACCCATAAAGAAATGACTTACATAGATCATTTCCACAGAGATTTACACAATTGCAGTAGATGGAGGGTAAAACCCACAACAAAATAATATAGAGAGATTATTTCTACAAAGAATCACACGACACTTAGTCGAAGGAAAAACCCACAAAGAAATGAATACACAGAGGTATTTCCACAGAGGAGTACATGATGCTCAGAAGGAGGATAAAATCACAAAGAGAACTTATACTCAGAGACTACTCTTACCAGAGAAGGCACGATGCATAGACAGAAGAGGGAACCCACATAAGGCTTACCACATTTATATTTTCAAATGAAACTACTCTTAAAATAATATTCAGTTTATAAATGGAGGATCTCACACACAAAGAGTACAATGTATTTAAACTACACAGATCTTATTTCCAGAAAGAGCATATATTTACACCAGACATTGAAAGTCTTTTCAAAGTGTTTTTATACAGGAGTTTAGTTAACAGGAGGAGGGATTCCCATGAACATAGAAGAAGGAGAACAAAACTTCACTATAGAATATTACGTCTAAAATAGTCATAATGGGATAGTAGGTTACTTACTGTGTAGAGTTGAATGCTATCTCCAAGGTCGAGTACTCCACGGGGCCGAATACCATCTCCAGGGTGGAATACCCTTCCAAGGTTGAGTGATAACACCAGTTGTAGAGTGTAAATAGGAAGATGACCAAGTGGAATAGAATCATGAGAAGAGTTATGAAGGAAGTAATGGTATATCAAGCCCCTAGAGGGTGGGCAAGAGTGTCAAGTACACCAGCCCACTCTTGGCCACGTGAAAAATCTAAAGTGTCAAGCCCATAGTGGGCATATCACTACGGTGACAAGCCTAGAGGGTACTAGGGTTGGTTATTCCACCATTAATGAGATTGCTTGGATTAAATGCCAATACCAAACCTCGAACAGGTAACCAAAAAGGTCACCTTGTTAACTATGCATGGTTAACCTCCTACATAACTACCACTAGATATAATATGCTACCTGTGAACTTATACTTTGGGATGTTTAGTATGGTAAGTATAGAAGGTTCTTGACCCTAACACGAAGTCTTCGTCTATGGTGGTTATGTATCCTAGTCCACTAGGGACATAACACCATAGTCACTTTTCTTACATGAGGACCTTACTTAAGTAAAAATTTATAATTTCCTATGTTAGAATTATAACTTTTGATATGGTTAGCATGGGCATGATGCGACCTAGTATATGTGCAATAGATTCTTGTTAATAGGAACTTATTAGTCCTAGTTAACCTTTAATAATGTGATCAGATGCGAGAACTTCAAGTATATTACCACGTTATATTATAGTAGGAATTAATATAATGAAAGTACCATGAAGTTATAGTAATAAGAAGTTTAATTGGACATTAAACTTCACAGTGACTAAATTTTTTTTAAATAGATATTCTTGTGTCACGAAGGTTAAGTGAATTATTAAATGTTATTTCCTTACCATAAAAAAAAAATAGTGAATTTTGGGGTACATTACATATGGTATCAGAGTTATAGGTTACAGTGCTTGGACCTTAGGGAAGCACCAAAATTTTATTTTGTTTCCTAGAAATAAATCTAACAAACACATTTACTGTTACAAATAGAAAAGCAATTTGTTTATTGTAAAAATGTCAGCATAGAATGAAGAAGGAGATATACCTGAAGGGAATGAAAACTAGGAACTCCCTAGAGACCCAGAACATAACAGTGAAGGGATTTTAGACACTCAAGTCTTGGAAACGATGTGAAACCTCATCGTGGAATTACAAGGATTTAAAGCAAATAACGAAAAGTTGAAGAAAGCATAGGAAGATCAGTTGGAAATAAATGAAATGCTAATACACGGTATAGTAACAAAGAAAAGTCCAAAGGAAAATGAAAAAGAGGAAGAGATCAACAAAACGTCCTCTAAGAATTCTGGTCATGAAACCTAAAAAGAGGATAGTTCTTCCGAAGACACATACATGACAAAAAACAAAGCATCTACATAAAGAAAAAGAAAACAAGTGGACCACATGGAATGTGAATTCAAGAAAATAAAACCTTCCACCTTTGATGGAAAATCAAAGACTGGTGAGGAGGTTGAAGCATGGTTACTAGATATAAAGAAATACTTCCACATTTATAACTACTCTAGTAATATGAAAGTCAGAATGGCCATTTACAACTTAAAAGGAAAAGATAGTATCTGGTGGCAAGGCCTGAAATTAGCCAAGGGATTGAAAGAAAAACGAATGGAATGGTCATAATTTAAAAAATATATCAAGAATCAATGCTTATCATAAAGTTATTACGAAAGAGAAACTAAGGAATTTTACGAACTACGACTAGGACAAATGGCCATGGATGATATGATAAATAAATTTCTATATCTGTTGAGGTTTATATCGTACATCAAAGAGGACAAAGTAAAGATACAAAGGTTCTTGAGCTCTCTAACATAGTCATACAAGGAAAAAATTGAATTTGACAACCCCAAGTCTTTAAATGAAGTGTTTAGAAAGGCTCAGATGTGTTATGATCAGTACAAACAGAGATATGAAATTCCCAAGGCATGGAAAGACAAGAAACATGACATAATGAATCACCGTAAGAAAGGCTTCCAACCATCCTCTTTCTGTAATATGGCGAAAGGTTCCCAAATGAAGGATTATCACTCTAATACACAGAATGCCAAAGGGGGAAATGGACCGGTTAACCTGGGAGTCAAGAAGGTTGGGGACATTCCCAGAGAAAAATTGAAGTGTTGGGAGTGTGGAGAACCCCACTTGAGGAGAAATTGTCCATGCTTAAATCCTACAACAAGAGCTTCAGTCCATAACCTTCAAGAGGATTCAATGGTTGGATATATTGGTAGAAGCGTGTATAAAATCGATGAAGCTCTGGATGGCATACAAGCAGATCATCAATCCACTATTGTGGAGGTTGAAGGTAAAATTCATAACCATGATGTCTCTATACTAATTGACCCAGGAGCTAGTTTGAGTTATATTACTCTGTCTTTAGTTGAATTGAACAAGTTAAAGAAGGTAAACCATGCTAAGTCATGGATAGTACAGTTAGCAATAGGGACCAAAAGAAAGGTAACATATTTTATTTATAATTGTGAACTAAGCATAGATGCTCAAAGTACAAAGTTAAATCTGAACATATTACCTTTGGGGTCTTACGATTTAATCATTGGAATGTGTTGGTTAGAGAAACATAAAGTGATATTAAACTGTTACGAAAAGTCATTTGTGTACATAGATGAAAATAACACATTTAGAATGGTACGGGGAATCTATAAAACCAGTTTCTGGTAGGAAAATATCAATGATGCAATTTAAGAAATGTATTAACAAAGGTTTCCAAATTTATGATGTACAAGTAACTAACCTCCTAAGGGAATAAAGAAAACCGAGTTTAGAAGACTTTATCGTCCTAAGTGGGTTCAAATAGGTATTTGTAGATGAAATACGAGAACTACCTCCAAGGAGAGATATAGATTTCTCAATCGACCTACTACCTGGATCTGCCTCAATATCTAAGGCACCTTATAAAATGAGCCTACCTGAATTAACAGAATTGAAAATTCAATTACAAGAACTACTAAATAAGGAATATATCATACCAAGTGTTTCACCTTGGGGAGCACCAGTTTTATTTGTTAAGAAGAAAGATAGGACTTTGAGACTGTGTATTGACTATCGACAACTAAATAAAATGACGATGAAGAATAAGTATCCCTTACCCAAGATTACCAATCTCTTTGATCAAGTTGGAGGAGAAAATATATTCTCTAAGATGGATTTAAGGTCTCGTTATCACCAAGTTAGAATAAAGGATGAAGATATAAATAAAACAACTTTTAGAACACGTTATGGAGACTATGAGTTTTTCGTAATCCCATTCAGGCTTACTAACGCACCAACAACCTTTATGTGCTTGATGAATAGTATATTCAGCCAATATCTGGATAAATTTGTTTTGGTTTTTATCGATGATATTTTAGTTTACTAAAAAATAGAAGAAGAACATAAAGAACATCTGAAAATAGTATTTCATACTTTAAGGGAACATAAATTGTGTGCTAAGTTTGATAAGTGTGACTTCTAACAAAGAAAGATACATGATTTTGGACACGTAATATCCAAAGATAGTATTTCAGTTGATCTAGAAAAGATAAAAACCACTATGAAATGGCCTATCCCTAAGGATGTAGCAGACATCAAATTATTTATGGGAATTACCGGTTATTATTGGAGATTTATCAAAGGTTTTTCCAGGATCGTGTATCTGATTACATCACTACAAAAAAAGGGAATAAAATTGGCTTGGTCACAAAAGTGTCAGGACAATTTTGATAAAATAAAAAGATTGTTAACTACAACACATATCCTAAAGGTAGCAGATCCTGATAAAGATTTCACAGTTTGTGTGGATGCAAGCAAAGAGGGATTAGGAGGTGTGCTAACACAAGATGGACAGGTCATCTGTTATGAATCACATAAATTGGAGAACATGAACGAAATTATGTAAGTCACAATTTAGAATTAGCGGGCGTAATTCATGCATTAAAAATGTGGTGACATTATTTAATGGGAAGAAAATTTTTGTTACTAACCAACAATAGTGGTGTAAAGTATTTGCTCAGTCAACCAGATCTCAATGCAATGTAAGCAAGATGGTTAGCCTTTTTAAGTGAGCTTGATTTTGAGGTATGACACATCGAAGGTAAGGAAAACAAATTTGTAGATGCACTAAGTCAGAGAACTAATAGACTCTATGAAGTAAGTATCAAGAAAGCATAAAATGATATCGAACAGAGAATAAAATATGCAAGAAGTAATGACCAAAATTACATTAAAACAACATAATTGCAACGAAATGGAGAAAAATAGAACATAACAGATCCGAGTATAGATAAAAATGGACTGTTAAGGTTCAAGAACCGGCTGTATGTACCTAATTACATTGATTTAAAGACAACATTTTTTTACAAACTGCACAAAAATCCATATTTTGGTCACCCAATATACCAGAAAACGATAACAACATTAAGAAAAAAAAATTATCGACCTAACATGAAGAATGAAACAACTGAATATTTGTCTAAATGTTTAGATTGTCAAAAGGTAAAGGATGAACTTCAACATCTAGCAGGTTTGTTACAACCTCTGCCTATACCAGAATGGAAATGGGAGATTATATCAATGGACTTCATCATAGGTTTGTCTAAGACTCAAAAACAAAATGACTCAATTATTGTAGTGATTGATAAACTAATAAAATCTGCACATTTTATACCTGTGAAGTCTACTTACAAAGCGATTAATATCGCTGAAATTTTTATGAAAGAAATATTTAGATTGCATGGAATTCCTAAGATAGTGATTTCCGATAGAGATGTCAAATTTACGTCAACTATTTGGAAATAATTGTTTGCAGGTTTGGATACTAACCCAAATTTCATCACAAGATACCACCCACAAAAGGATGGTAAAATAGAATGAACAAACCAAATTGTCGAAGATATGTTGCGAATGTACGTAAGGATGAAACAACCTAAGTGGGAGGAGTACCTACACTTAGTTGAGTTTTCTTAAAATAATTGCTATCAAACATCAGCTAAGATGAGTCCCTTCAAAGTATTATACAGAAGAAAATGCACGACCACGATTAGTTGGGATAATCCACATGAAAGAATTATGGTGGGACCAGAAATGCTCCATGAAATGGAGAGAATGGTAAAAATAGTACAACGAAACTTAAAAGAGGCCCAAGACTGACATAAAAGTTATGCATATTTAAAAACAAGACATCAAGAATTTCAAATTGGGGAACATGTATATCTAAAATTCAAAGCAAGAAGGAGCTCTCTAAAGCTAGGAAATTTTTCAAAGTTGGTGCCAACGTTTTGTGACCCCTTCGATATTTTAACTTGAATCGGACTTGTGGTGTATCAACTAGCAGTTCCTACAAATTTTAAAGTTCATAATGTTTTACATGTTTCATTACTAAAAATATATATTCATGATCCTACTCACATAATTGATTGGAACATGGTACAGGTGGAACCAAAAGGCGAGTTCCAAGTGGAACCTCTGCGCATTCTAGACAGGAAAGAAACAAAACTACGGAATAGAGACATCGCCCAGGTAAAAGTGCAATCGAATCACTTTAGTCTCGAGGAGGCCACTTGGGAATTGGAAGAAGATATGCTGAAATATTATCCAACCCTATTTCGAGAGGGGAATTAACAATGAGGATAGAGGTGTACTTAAGGGGGAGACGATGTAATATCCTCAAATTTTAGAAAATTAAATTCTAAGTTGAATTTTGAAATAAATTTTTGTTTTTGGAAAATTCGAATTTGGAAATTATTTTCCATTTATGGAAAATAAGAATTTGGAATTTTGGATTATGTAATTAATTATTTTATGAATGTTGTGCAAATATTTGACTTTCCCAATTGTCCTCTTTTATTGGACACAGATATGAGAATTTTTTTTAATAAATTTAATGCTGGAAGACAAATGGAACAGTCAGGTTAAAAATAGTTAACCATGACTCCATGAGTGGGCAACAGGTTTGAGTTACCTTACGACTTTTTTTACAATTGGAAGAAGTTGAATTTTACCACTAACAGACCCTAAATATCAGGGATTTTTAAAGCTGTGAATTTCCCCAAGGAGGGAAAGCAATGGAAATTCCTAGGAACAAGAATATAAACAACATATGTGGGAGGCATGACATTGCTTAGTATGTTGGAGGAATGGAGAATTGTTTGTTTTTATGTGCATTTATAGTGTCAGGAAAACAATTTTATGATCTCTTGATGGTGACTATAGCTATGGAGGATAATTCAGTTCGCCCTTATGGACTCATGGTCGGGCTAGGGGGTGATCAGAACAAGTGATTGTGGTTGTTATGTTCTACGGCTGGGTGGAACGTGGTTGTTCCATTTGTTTCCCAACATCATATTTTTTAAATATGTATTTTTCAGCTGTGTATTTAAATTTGGTACTATGTTGATGATGTTTTAGTATTTATACAGTTGTTTCCATATCTTTGTTATTGCATTTATAAATAAATCTAGTTGAAAGAACTGTATATCCATATTAGTTGATATGGGTTGCATATGTGTAAAATAGTTGTAGTAGTATGTTATTAACAATGTATTATATATATATATATATATATATATATATATATATATATATATATATATATATATATATANCAAAACTACTTTATAATTTTTGTTGTTAAGTCAAACGAAAGAATAACAGTCCCAATATATGTTTTATCAAATATGAAAGAAAGACACATGATACAGCAGAGTACAAGTCATTTGAAAAAATTGACATACATATTAATTACCATCAATAGTTCAATGTTATAGTTGAGTTCCTTAAATACGAGGACTACCTATCTAGTTGAAACATAAATTTAAAGGACTACATAAGTCTATCCACGAATACTCCCAAGGACTGGTGGATGAAGATGGAACCCAAATACCTTTTGTGGACAGGACGTGTACTTCTCCAAGTGTATGGGATGCCTCCTAAACCTGTAACAAACATATAAATGGTTTTAGTAACTTACTAATGTATGGAATTATTAAATATGCATCAACTTAAGAATTAAATCACTTCACTTGGGTTTTGATTCTGATATGCATCATCCTTGTTGACTTTCGAAGCCATCAATCCAAGACCGAGAAGGGGAGTGGGTGCGTTGTTCACCTGATGGGTTCCCTCACAAGACAAAAAGGGACCCATCATCAGTGTATATAATGGAGAAATTATTATTAATTGAGAAAACAGAAAAACATAAGCAAGTCTTTCAATTGAGAACACAA
>ML799043.1:54018-69769 GCA_009831015.1 Picea engelmannii | reverse complement strand
ATGAATAGAACTCTCCCTGTTTCACTGTCACTGACTTCATCTTCATCTGATGATGAGATGTCTTCTTTGGTGCAAAAGTTTTTCTTGAAAAATTTCTTTGTAGTTCTTTTACCTTTATATGTTTGTCTGCCTTTTGAGTAACCCTCATCATTTCTCTTTTTCTTATGAGGAAATTTGTTAGAAAAATGACCAATACCATCACAATTAAAACAAATGAAAGGAAGATTACCTCTGTACCTACCGTTGGTTCCCTTGTTTAGTCTTTTGATGAAGTTGGCCACTTCTTCATCATCTTCAGAGACGTCACTGTTGCTGCTATATTCTTCTTGTTCCTTAATCTTTTGCTTTGATCTTTTGGATGCTTCTTTTACATCTGGATTTTCCTGTTCAGTTCTCATCTCATATGCTGTGAAGATTCCATGCAATTCATCCATGCTTATTGAGTTTAGATCCCATCTTTCTTCTAGTGCTAATATCTTAGGGCTGAATCTCATAGGAAGAGATCTTAGTACCTTTTGAACAATTACAGATTCTTCGATTTCTTCTCCCAATCCTATGATTGCATTCACTGTTTCATCGACTCATAAGAAGTAGGCTACGATATCTTCATATTCCTTCATTTTTAGTTGTTCGAACTAACCTCTGTAAGTTTGAAGCTTTGTTGCTTTGACTTTTGAATCTCCTTCATAAATATTTCGAAGCTTGTCCCAAATCTCTTCAGCAGATTTACAATGTGCAACTTTGGTGAATAATGTATCACTGAGACCATTCAAAAGTGCATTTATGGCTTTGGAATTATTCTCACCGAGTTTCACTGCTTTGTCATTTGTTGGTGGAACAACTGGTGATGTGTATCCATCTACAATTGATTGCCAAACTTGAAATCCCTGTGCCTGTATATATGTCTTCATCCTTATGCTCCAAAAATCATACTTATGCCCATCAAACTGTGGTATTCCATTTTTATATGAGTTGGTACTCTCCATGATTTACCTTTCAGTGGTTAAACTGATTTCTAAAGGAACCTGATCTTATACCAATTGTTGGATTACTGAGAGGGGGGGTGAATTAGTAATAGCGTAATTATAATCCTTTTTCTTCAAATGTTATATCAATGTAGAATTATTATCCAATAATGAGCAGTAAGAAATATACAATCACACACATACACAATACACCAGTGTTTTATGTGGAATCCCAAATCGGGAAAAAACCACAGAATGTTTTTTCTTATATGTCTTGAAGAATTACATTCATTGGAAGCACCAACTTCCTTTGTTTTGCAGCTGCAACTGGAAGGAGGCTCCAACCCCCTAGTTTCTCAGGCTACAACCTGAGGGAAGCTCCAACTCCCCAATTCTCTGGCTACAACCAGAAGGAGGCTACAACCCCCAATGTTCTTCAGCTACAACTAGAAGGTGGCTACAACCACCTGTCCTTGCCCCGTCCTGCCACGTTGAAGTAGAAGTAGAATGATGGAACCACTGTCACACTATCACTGTGAGATATACCGTTGTAAACCTGTACGAATAAATCTAAACCATGTATCAACCATGCATCAACCTGTACCTCAACCTGTAATCAACCTGTACCATAAACAAGTGCATCAACCATGCACCAACCTGTAATCAACCTGTACCATAAACACGTGCATCCAACCATGTACCAAGTATGTACCAATCATGTGTCAACTAATCATCAACTATGACTCATCAATATGTACCAACATCATCAAATATTGTTATCGAACTAAGCGGGAGGTGCGGACACTAACAAATCTCCCTAGATCCACCTGGATCTAGAACAAAACAGGACAGGACATGACTCTTTCCCTAAGTTTTGACCATTGAATAAACTAGTAGGAAGGAACAAGTGACATACCTTAATATCGCTTCCCAGGGTCTCTGTTTCTCCTGCTTCTCTCCGGTGTTCTCGTGAGGTCAAGACCAAGACAACACAAACCAGTCAAAGTGAAGATAGCAAAATATATTCAACAGTCAACTTACGTGTATGATCAAGGAATTACACAATAAAGTGAGAATAACTTTATGGGAAAGGGACATGCCACTGTATCATATTGATTGAAAGTAAAGATTACAACCTGATCGCCTTGATGCCGCAAGCTTCCTTTCAATGTCTCTTGGCTCCAACACACACACTTGCTCAATCCTTGTATGAAGAAGATCAAATCCTCTTGATAGACTTGCTAGAGTCTCCAAGCTTCTGTTCAGGCTAAGTCCTTCACACAATTCTTTCACCAATTCTCCAATGAATCTTGCTTAACCTTTTCCATGAGAATTCCCTCAATATATAAGAGATAATGAGATAGTTACTTGGATAAGAATGATCCCACAATATCAGGGAATTCGGTACAAGGATAACCATTCAAATGCCAACCCATTCTTCTAGAAGATTCCCTTCTAGAAACATCGAGAATTCATCTTTTTCCATGCTTTGGGAAGAGTTCGCACCCTGGCTATTCAACACAGTGCGAGAAGTTCACACCCTGGCTTACAGCAGCCTGTGAGAATGGGTCATTCTCACACCCTAATATATTAGCAGCCTGCGAACCTTCTTCAAAAATGAGTTTTTTGGGAAGAGATGAAAGTAAATTTTCTCAGGAGAAAGTTCTTATGAAGAGCCTGAGTACACCATCATCAATACATCATCATGATGACCAAAATCATTTGTAACAGAATGCCCCCCAAAGTATGAGGTTGGAACCAGTGACAGCCGAAAGACTTTGTAATTTTCATGTGTGTGTTGGAAACCAGGAGTACACCTAATCGGAAACCTACGAACAACCAAGCATCTGCAGAATATCATATATATTAATTTTGAGGTACGCATTCTCATACTCATATCACAGACTGATGACATTGTAGACATGGGTCATGGCCACCAATCATACACTGTGGATCCATGCCGTCAAAATATAGCATAGCCACCAGGAATACACTGTGGATCTATGCGAGAAATTTCAAATTAAGATGACATAGCCACGAGACATACACAGTGGATCTATGTGTCACAAATTATACAGACTCCATCGCAACCTGGACAAAAAGATGATATCCAGGGTATTCAATCTCGTCGCCCAAAAGTACGAATCTAACCATGTGATTACATGTGTCGAAGTCGAACATGGCAGAAACCACTTGATTACCGGTCATTGATGAAACCGTTAACAAGTGCGAGGGAAATCACCATTGATGTTAATGACTCCCAAGGTACTCTAGTACAATCCATCGAGTGTGAATGAATGAGTTGAAATCGAGCATTTGACGAAATCTTTCGATCAGGGGTCAATGATGTAAACCAACAGTCGAAAGCGAGGAAACCTGCCATTGAGGCATGCAAGCTCCAAGGTACCAAATAATTTCTAAGTCTTGATTCCGGATAATGAGCTGAAGTCAACGGAACAAAACTCGTCACAGGAGGGTCTTGATGTATCCCCCATCAATGACACGAAATGAGTGACATATTTTGAAGGTGAAACAGAGTATGATGTAAATTGAAATGGACATGGAGAGAATGGACAACTGTCAATGGCCGACTCAATAGAAGTTTCAGATGGACTTCTCTTGAACATATGAACGACATGACCAATGATTTGGAAGCATTGACTCAAAGACAACACAAAGAATGATCTTGTAGCAAATCGAATGAGAGACAAATGGATTTCACAAACTGGCTTCAAATGATGAATAGGGGGTGTCATGTTTAAGAGAGACACTTACTACCAATCAATACAAAAATGATAACATATCCCTTTCCCAAATTTTCCCCCACCATTTCTGGCGAGTACCTCTTTATTTTTACGCAAGCTTGAGGAGGATAACATATGTTTGTTGATATAAGTTTATCCTTCGGATAAGTCCTTTGGAGTATGTTTAACGAAACCTAAGAAGGAGTGGTTCGGTCCCATTACGGGTCTATCAATGTTTGTTTAACGAGTCCAGAGATAGAAAACTCGAAGGTTTTTCATGATTATAGAGTTTGCAAAAACACTTAAAAGATAACTCTCTCAGTTCCTTTTTCATAAAATAGTCTGGATGAGACCGAAAAAGAGATAAATTATCGCTCACCAAACGCTTACTTCAGATACTTTATCGAGCGTGAAAATAGTAAGGTCGCTCGGCTATCTTTTCATGTTTAGAGAGTCTGAAAAGACCTTAAAGAGGACTCCAGGGGGGGTCATTTTTCATATAACCTTGTTGAGCCTGAAAAAGTGATAAAAGTATGCTTGATCGCGTTCTCATGTATTTTCGAGCGCAAGAACAGACAAAGACCACGCTCGAGGTTTTATACAAAAACCATAAAAAACAATCAAAACATGCGATGACAAAGAAGAAATATGTCCGCATCCCCGTTTTGGAACATCGAAGTCATTACGCCTGCAAAAGTTACACTCAAAAGGACATTAGAGATTAGGGTTTAATAGATAAATAATCATAAAAAACCAAATGACATAGTAAAAGTAAATAAAAAGGAGTAAAAACTCTTTTTACCATATCATTTTTACTTTTCCACTATTTGAGCTCAAAAAACCCCTCTTTTACCCTCGAAGTTCGGCGTCAGATTGTGGAAGTTACGAGCGTCCATTCGTCGAGCCGTCAGCGACAGTGAGGTAGGCTCTTTGTCCTCTACTCTTTCATGGTTTAATTTTACATTTTCGTTGGTTAAATATTCATTTTTAAGTTGATTTTATGAGCTCTACTTGCACTCCACCATTCTCGCAAGTGGGCTACACGGGACCTGCAAGAATGGGTGATTCTCGCAGGTGAGCCCACAACAGCCTGCGAGGTTCTCGCACTGTGCCCAAAGGGCACCTGTGAGAACCACAAAGAACAAAAGTTTTTTAAATTTTACTCAATGAAAAAAGAACCAACTAATGAATAGAGTTGCTAATTCTCTCTTTGTGCTTCCTATGCAGGTAATTGGCCATCAAAATGGTTCTTGAATGGCGCAAAAGGGAGCACGAAGAAGACAATGCAATTGCTGGAAATCATCCACCTACTATTGCTTCTTTGAGAAATTGTGGCCTCCTGAAGTACTTTCGTATCCCGGGCATGAGGGCCCAAGTCAGTTTGTTAGAGTACCTTATGCGTATGTGAGATCCCGATCAGCAGGTATTTCATGTGGGGGTCCACACACTGTCCTTAGATATTGAGGACATTTACTTTTTGAATGGATTGTCACGGTGAGGGTACTACGTGAGCCTGACTAGTAGCAGAGGTGGTGGTTTGCCCATGAGTGAGTACTGACGTTTACACTGTGTTCCCGTGGCAGAGAGAAAGAAAGGAAAAGTAGCTATTTGGGGGGTACGAGATTTGACCCTCCGTACTATGTTATTCACCATAGCTCGGATGGTTGGGAGTTCTAATCCTCACATGGTGTTACAGAGTTACTTCCAGTATGCTATTGAGTGTACTAAACCTTGAGTTTTCAACTGGGCAGATGCAATGCTTCGTAGCATAAAAAGGAAGTTGACCAAATACAGACGAGGCAACCTGAAGCAATTCGGGTACGGATCTTTGCTAGTGTCCTTTTTCCTTGAGAGGGTTCCATTACTGAGGCTGCAGGTTGAGTGGAATTTACCGGCTCCCAGGGATCCAAGGATGATGAGATGGTGTCAGCTTATGGCCCGACACGTAGTTGGACTGATCATCAAGTATGATGATACCTTCTTTGACTGGCTTCAACCACAGATGTTGATGGTTGACGACTATGCTTATGTCGGGTTAGATTTCCGAGGAGATCCGGACTTAGTACTACCAAAGGATGCTCAATGGGGGGAACTTGGTAAGAAGTACACACATTTTTCTTTTTAAATGTTTTTGTGGATTTTTATCATATTCAAATGTTTTTGTTTTATAAGTTCGTCCAAAGACTAAATACAAAATTAGTTTTTGATGACACAGATGTTGGACCTTATCGACCTCCTGGTACTTCTCCCATTCAACGGCGAGGAGAGGTAGCGGTAGCGCCATAATATGTCGAGGATTATCAAGTAGTGGAAAAAAATCTAGAGGGCCTGACCGTAGATATTCCATACATGCCTCTTGAAGAGGTTCCACGATGCGATCAGCGTCATACTGTAGGAGTGTCAGGTTCCATGAGTCGACTGCTTCGTAGGGTTTCACGGGAAGTCATGTGTTACCATGAACGTCATCCATGACGTCACTTTGTAGAAGCTATGAGCTTCATATTTGGACATTGTGGTCTTCGGACAAACTTTTTTGTAAAAAACTCTTTTGATCGTTATATATACAGACGGTTTCTACTGGTTTATCATGTATAGTGTGAATTGATGTGATTGATTTATAAATGATCCAAATGTATTTATAATACATAGCTAGCCAATTCATCTGTTAATGTATTTAGACATCTAGGAATATGTTGATATTCAATGTAATCAAAATAACGTTCCAGGAGGCGAATTCGCAAATACACCCGTAACAAAGTAGGACTTCGAATAGTATAGACATTACTTAACTGTAGTACTACAACCTGCGAATCAAGTCGCAAACCAAATGACGAATTCCGAGCGAGATAGCATCAACCAATAATTCAATAACGATGCTATACTCTGCAATGTTGTTGGTTGCATGGCCGAGGCACACACCTCGTAAGGAGACAAGTTTGTTTGTAGGGGCATAAATTGTCCATGCAGCGGAAGCAAGGTTCTAAGTACTACGGCTAGTTCCATCAGCGAAGCCAATATAGGGTAGAAAAGATTCTGACATCTGGAAATCAAACACAACGTCACATAAGGGCAGAGACCAGATAACAACAAAAGCAAGCTATAGTAACACACAAGAAGTATGATACAATAAAAATACAAGTACTAGTGCACAAATGATTTTATGAATAGTACTTCTTCAAGTACAACCCATTCCTGGGTTCACTCAAAGGGATACCATCGTAATATACTAATTCATAAGCTCCTTTTTCCAAAACTCGTCGAACGATATAAGGACCTCGCCACATGGCTTTGAATTTCCCAACTCCTAACATATCTCGATCTTGTTCATAGAGAAGAACAAGATCACCTTCGGAGAAAATGCTAGGCTTGACATGTTTGTCGTATTGGGCCTTGACATGCTTTTTCTGAGCTTCTATGACTAGGGCGGCATCGCGTTGAGTTTCGTCTAATCGCATAAGATACAATAGACGTTCTTCCTCAGTAGAAGTGTTTGGTAGGAGTTCAACAACTAGTTTTAAAGAGGGTATCTCGCATTCAATCGGGAGAATGGATTCCACACCATAGACTAAACGGAAAGGTGTAAACCCAGTAGCGGACTTAACGGATGTCCGGTAAACCCACAATGCCGAAAACAACATTGTGTGCCAACTTGTTTTATGAATCCCTATCATTCGTCAGAGCATAGTTATGAGAACTTTGTTGATTGCGTCGACCTGGCCGTTGGCTTGTGGGTAATAGGGCGTTGAGTTATCATGGTGAAGACCCAAATTTTCCATAAGTTCAGACATCATGAAGTTTCTGAAGTGGCTACCGTGATTGGTGATGATAACTTGGGAAACACCAAAATGAGCTATGACGTGATTAAAAATGAATAATGTTGCGGTATTTCCAGTGTTGTCAAATGTCGACATCACCTCGGCCCATTTCGTAAAGTAATCAACGGTTACAATAATGTAACCATGCCCCCCGGTCGAGTGAGGGTGACATGTCATGAAATTGATGCCCCATTTCGCAAATGGACCAACTGAGACCACAGGGTGAAGAGGAGCGGTATGTGACCGTATCTTCTGATTATAGGTCTGGAAAGCATGGCATTTCTGAACGGCGGTTAGGCAGTCGTTAAATAAAGAAATCCAAAAATACCCTTCTCGTAAGATCTTCTGGGCAGTAGAATACCTAGACATATGACCACCACATGCTCCAGAATGGCAGTCATTCAGAGCTTTCTCGGCTTCGTTGAATGTTAGACAACATCGAAAAACAGAGTCAATACCCCGACGATAAAGAGTATCCCCGAGGATAATGTATTGATGAGATTGATAGCGTATGCGACGTCGGTCAGTACTAGACAAAGTTGATCGGAAAGTCTGGGTTTGGAGATATATAATGATATCCCCATACCAAAGATCATCAGTGCTAATAAGGAAAAGAGATCATCGGGTAATGAATCAACTGCTACATTTTTTGTTGCAGAATGGGGAAAGTCGCATATCAACTCAGCAAAAACTAAGGACTTTTTGGACTTGGCACGTTCAAATTCCAAGTCAAACTCCTAAAGTACCACAATCCATTTGGAGTATTTTCCCCCTAGCAATTGACGTGTCATAATGTGTTGCATAGGGTTGCAATGAGAAATCATTGTAGTCTTGCGTGAGAGGATATAGTGCCGGAAGCGCTGGGCGGCTTGAACGGCAGCCAAGGCCAGTTTTTCGACATGTAAATACTTGATTTCAGTCAGTGTGAGACTTCGACTCAAGTAGTAAATAACATGTTCGTCGTTAGCATCGTTCTCTTGGACGAGGACCATACCAATAGTGTACTCGGAGGCAGCAAGATAAACAAAATAATCGTGACTGTAATCGGGGGGAAAGAGAAGCAGAGCACGTGTTAGGGACAATTTCAAAGCTTCAAAAGCATTGTTGGCAATGGTATCCCAGAAAAACTCTGAATCCTTCTTTAATAGCCGTGTAAAGCCACAAGTTATCTCGCCGTAATTTGGGATAAAACGACGAAGGAAGTTTGCTTTCCCCTGCAAACTTTACAACTGGCGAAGTGTAGAAGGAGGAGGGAGATTAAGGATTGCCTCAACCTTTAAAGGATCCACCCGGATCCCTTGACGTGAAATGATAAAACCTAGAAGACGGTCGGATTCCACACAGAAAACACACTTATGAGGATTCAAACGTATACGGTATAACCGATAGTGAACGAAAATGGCTCGGAGGTGGGTTGGGTGATCAACTTGGCGCATGGAATGAGCAGGTAAAACGTCCAAATATGGTTGAACAATGTGCTTGATATCATGGAAGGAATAAGACATAGCGCGTTGAAACGTTGTGCTAGCGTTCTTGAGACCGAAAGGAAGTTTCCGATAGGCAAATGTACCCCAAGGACAAATAAAATAAGTCTTATGTTGATCCTCGAGAACAATGTTGATTTGATTATATCCGGAAAAACCATCCATGAGAGAGAAGATTTCATTTTCGACGCAGTCATCGACAATCTGATCGACGAAAGGGGTAGGAAACTTGTCTTTTGGACAAGCTTTGTTGATATCCCTATAATCAATGCATACACGAATGGTGCCTTGTTTCTTGTCAATCGAGACAAGATTGGAAACCCAATCGATGAGACCCACCAGATAAATAAAGTCGGCTTTCAGAATTTTCTCGACTTCGAGCTTTATAGCAGCCGCTTTACGTGGGTGAACGGGACGAAGACATTGCAAGACGGGTTTAGTGTTGGGGTATGTCTTGATCTCATGTATCACAATCTCAGGGTCGATACCTGGCATTTCTTTGTTGCTCCAGGCGAATATGTCACGAAATTCTTTGAAAAGGGACGTATAGGTGACTATTTCATCAGGGGAACACGAAGCTCCAATATGGACATTTTCAACGATTCCAGGTTTGACAGATATGTCAAGGGGAATAGTGGGCGAGATATTGCTTAAGTTCCCTTCGAAAAAAACATCATGTGAAGACTCGGGAACGGTCGAGATGATGACAACGGTCGACGGGGTCAAAATCCGTTGGTAGTTCTCAAGAGTATGTTGCTCCAGAAAGAGGATGGAACGATGATGCCCATCGTCCCAAGGGGTGTCTTCCATGACAGACATGATCATCTCGTCTGTGGGAAAAATGACACGGAAAGGATCAGGAGACAACTCATCAAGAGAGGGGGTAGAAGTTGTTGCCGATTGAATGGCCTAATAGGCAGATTCAACTGGACTTAACGACATTTCGTCGCCGAAACAAAGATGATCTCTGGGGTCAGGTACTATCCAAGGGTCGTGAGACGCAGGAAGTTAATGAGGCAAGGTGGAGATCATATTGATAGAAGCAACAGACGATCGTGGAACATCGGGCAGTGGAATGGGGAAAGTACCCATTAACGAAGAGTCCTTAAGAAGGCCTACACCGATGCTCTCATAACCCAGTGGGGTTTTAGCGATAAACGGGACATTGCCAGTACGGGTATCAGAATTGAAGAAGGCTAGTTGATCAATGGTAACAAACTTACCTTGATGCGGGAAACGTACCACATGGAAAAATTGACGACACAACCGCACGCATGGAATCGATTCAGCTGCGGCCAAGCAGAAGATTATAATGAAGGGGAGCGTTAAAGATTTCCACTTTGACTTGGACCATTTTTCCTTCTAACGTGATGGGAAACGAAGGAAGAACACCGTAGGGCTTAAAAATGGAGCCATTGAAGGATTTAAGAGTGTTCTGGGATTCATTCAAAGAAGGAGAGCCAATGGCTTTCTAGCAAGCAAGAGACATGACACACATCGAGGCACCCTCGTCGATAACGGTTCGGAAAATGTTTTTGTCAGAGACAATCACTTGAATCTGGAACACGAGTTGAGGGGGTAACCTTGGAATGTGATCTTCCAAGTCAAAGATTATTAAATTTGTATCCGTCGGGTCAATTCCACCGATAGCTTTCAACATTGCCTTCCGTTGTGCGGGACAAGTTTGAAGGACTTCAAGGGTTGACATCACAGAAGGTGCTTGGGCCAGATCTTCAACAATGTTGTAGTTCTGGGCCGCACGAGCATGAGGATTGAAAGACGATTTTTGAACAACGCCCTTTGGGGGGAGTCGCAGAACTGTGTCGAGGCTCGGTCATTCGAGATGAAGAGGACCATTGGTAGGTGGAGTTGTGGGAGAGGGTTGTACCAAGGAAGGGGGTAAATCATCAACCTTCTCCTTAGAGGGAGAATAATATTTGGCTCGAGTAGTGAGTGCAACGTTGCTCTGCTTAGAATCGTCAGTACACATCAAAACATAAGAGGTGGCAGAAGATTAGGGTTGGTCATGGATGATCAACTGAGCCTGTTGTTGAGACCGGAATGGTTGGGACAAAATGGTCGGTGCAGGTGGTTTTGGAGCTCCTTGAAGGAACTTAGTGACCTCGGAACGTCGTGGACAATCCTTCGTGTAGTGATCATCACCACAGATAAGGCAAGGGTATCATGGTTTGCGTTTATCCCGATCATCAACAGGGGTAGTTTTGGTTTGCTCTGCTTGAGAATTATTTTTTCCCTCCTTATTCTTACCTCTCCCCTTTTTAGATTTGTTTTTACCGACTGGGGTAGATTGAACTGCATTTACCTCAGAAGTCTTGCCGGTGGGAGGGGTAGGAGACAGAGCATTTTGAACATTAGAAGAAGCAGATTTAGGGTTTGTGCTTGAAGAAAAATGTGGTTGGGCTTGGGCAGTACCAACCACACCGTCAGCTGCATGCGAGGCAACTGGAGTAGTTGAAGTGTTGGAAGTATTAGGACGAGGTAAGTCAGATAGTAAATCATAAAGGGTTCTCGTTTGTGAGTAAACGAGGTCAAGATATTGAACATGACTTATAGCCTTCTCTTCCGTGACGACATCGCCCATGGCAATGTCCTTACCGATGTCGTTCACAAATGATTTTGTGAACCACTCTGCCAGCAACTGATCGGGGAGCTCAAGTTTAATGAGACGTCGTCTCCTGCGCCACTCATGGATGTGATCAGATATATGAGTGCCTTTGTTCTGTTTGAAGGAAGTCACAATCTCGGTCCCGGTATCATAATGGATCGGTAACTGGTAATGCGTAAGGAAACCCATAGCTAGGGTGTTGAAGTCAGAGAAGAAACCTCATGGTAATTCAATATACCACTTTGCAGCAGAACCTGTGAGGGTTCATTGAAAAAGACATAAACGAATAGAGTCATCCATCAATGAGTTGGATGAGCACCATAGGTGAAAAGTCATAACGTGATTGTTGGGGTCTTCTCCCGCTTTGCCGTCGAATTTAGGAATGTCCGATGGAAGCTTGGCTGGTATAACAGGACATTGGGGAGAGTGACTAATAGGATCATTTAAAATCCTTGACAAATCCAACAAATCCAAAGTGGCGAGAAAGGGTAACTGTCGATTCACTTGCGGGTATTGGTGGCTTTGGGGAGGAAGCCTTGTCGGAAAACCAGTAGGACCATAAGCAGTCTGCATATAATGTGAAGACCCAGGCATATTCGGTGGTGGTTGGAGAGGATAGTAGCTCATAGGATTGTACCCTGGAACAGGGGCTTGAGTTTGAGCATTCGCCCCCCAAATGGGATTAAACGATCCTGGATATGGTTGACCCACACTAGGGGGTATTACAGATGCAGTGGGAAACTGTTGTCCCCCAGTCGATTGAGTAGGTTGTTGTATCAACTAATTCCAATACTGGGCCAAGGACGGAGGTATGTTTTACCCATAGGGTGGAGTCGGTCCTCCCAACGAAGGTGGTGTGCCAATTGGGGGCAATGTTCCAATTGAAATTTTCCCACTAAGAGGGGGTTGAGTTATACCACCTTGGTGAAAATGTCCACCAACAGAAAATTGGTAATTTGGAGTGAATGACGGAATAGCGCCACTAGGATTAAGGTTTCCATTAGAAGACGAAGAAGGTCCTCCAAAAGGAAATTGAGGGAGTGTTGGAACAAAACCGGGAAGAAAGTGCCCAGAAGAAGAAGGACCACCAGGAGAGATGGATGGAGTTTGCGCAGGAGTAGGAATGGAAGCATTCAATGCACGGTATCTAGGTGGTAGTGTCGGAGTGATGTTGGGCGTTCGTGGTCTGTTGATAGGAGTAAGACTAACCGCAGTAAACCTGGTTGGAACACTCGTAGTAGCTGTGAGATGGGCCATTTCGGCAGGGACGGTAAAGTGATAAGAGGTAGTCACCGATACTGTCTTTGTACTATAGATTTCAGAAATCACAGGTGGGCTAATTTCGGAAATCACAAGTGAGCCTGGACCAAAAAGGTCCCATTGAAAAACGCCCGTAGACCACAAAGGATATTGATCTCCAGGTCCAGTCGGAGATCCTGAATACACAACAATTAAGTCTCTGGAAGAGTTTGCTCGCATAAAATGTCTCTCAGAATCGGGGTGAATTCGAAAGTCCTCTCGAGTATTTGTAATTCGAAAATGTTTTAGAGACTCAATATGTTCCACTTGCAGGGTGGTGACGACTGGGACTTCACTTTGTCGAGGAGAGCCTTCAGGTGTACTTGTAGGCAAGGGTTGAGAACCTTCCAGATGCTCTGGAGATAAACCCTGCATTCTACATGAACGACGTGGAGGAGCTATTGTAAACGAGTGACAAACTTCGCGAAGAAAATCCTATGGTCAACTTTGAGAAACAAACAACACGCGCTAGTAAACAAAATCTAGGAAGAAACACTAAGCAAACAAGACCTTCTAATTTCGAATCCACTAGTTGGTGATGAAATCCAACATCGCAACAACAAAACGAGAAGGGGTTGGGCTAAGGTGGAAAAGTTACGCTGACGACCTGCTTAATGGACTTACACCCTGGTGCAAGCTCCCACACATAATCGTGGGTATACCCTCCAAGGAGCCCGAGTGAGTTTGGTCAATGTCAATTCCAGGTACCGTGAAGACTTTCCCATTCACAGTCACCTCGTGTACGAACCTAGAAATATAGGCCACTAAGGTCACCACCAACAACAATAAAGGCCGGGGGAACAGTCGACAGTCCGATCAACTCAAAAGGCTTCCACTCATGATTGTGGGTATACCTCTGAGTGATCCCCATAATACGTGCAATCTCTACACTGATATCAACAAAGCAAGGTGAGTAACTCTGTCAATATCAATGCAACCTCATGCTTGACCCTTGTGTGAGAAGGGCTTCCCAGGACAAGATGTTGCAAATGGAATTTAACACTCCCTAACACAAGATGTTATTGTGTGTTTTGTGCTTTTGGAGAGTGTATCTCTCTTCCTCCTCCAAAGTGCTAGCCTAGCTAAATGTTGGTGTAATAGAGCCCTAGAAAAGAGTTACTAGATAAATTTTACAATTGCGCATTGTTATTAAGAGATTTTGTTTACTTAAAGGAAACGGAGATGAAACTTATCTTGTATGACTCTGACCCAACAATGCATGGATGAGAATGAAATATAGAAATTGTCGTTCAATGAATCCTATGTATGGGAGGGAAAGAGAAATTTTTCCAGATCAACCTTGAAATATAATACAATTTCCTTTAAAATGCAAATGCAACAAATCACACAACAATAACAATTCTCTATTGTGTCTTTTTCAATAATTTCAACAATTGATTTTCAATGTTTTCGAAGACGAAAAAGATTTTTTGAAAGAAAAACTTGTGTTCACTTTTCAAACAGGACCAACACCATGATAGTGAGAGTACTAAAAATAAAAAACAATGAACAAGCAATGATAAAAACTCAAATCACTCTTTCAATGAAAACAAAAATAAAAAGCAAACCAATCGAGTCTTTTCAATTGCATAAGAAAAGTGATCTTGCAAAAAATAAGCAAATGATGAAGACCAAGAAAACTCAACTTTCAACTGATCACCAGTCCTTAACTAATCAAACACACTCAGATCCCGAAATCAGAGAGTATGGTTTTCCCAAGAAAAGTCAAGAAACGAAAGTCAAGACAAAAGTGACAAGAAAAGCCTTGGAAATCCAAAGACTATCCATGCATGAAAACAAAGACAAGAAAGACATCCATCAATGGTCCAAGAAACTCTTATGAGGCACCTAGACTGATCTGGGTAGTTGAAGATGCCAAAACTCAAATCCAAAAGTTTGAAAAAATGGGTTCACAGGCTGAGAGTGTTACACAGTGCGAGAATTAGTGATTCTCACAGGTGGCCCTTGAGCAAAGTGTGAGAACCTCGCACTGAACCTAAAGGCAGGATGCGAACTCTATAGATTCTCGCAGGCTTCAGTGAAGTGCAGTGCGAGAACCTCCGAAAATAGTCAAATTTTTGGAAAATGAAACAAAATTTGAAAAGGCCTCTGGACCCAGAGGGTCTATCAGGATATCCTGAAGACTCATAGATTGATAGGAAAGGAGAAAAGGAAAACAAGAGGAAATGGCCACGGAAAAACACCAAAATCCACAAAGAAAATGGGATGATCCCCAATGGAGTCACCAATTTTGTTATCGGACTAATCAGTACGTGCAGACACTAACAGATCTCCCTAGATCCACCTGGATCTAGAACAAAACAGGACAGGACATGACTCTTTCCCTAAGTTTTGACCATTGAATAAACTAGTAGGAAGGAACAAGTGACATACCTTAATATCGCTTCCCAGGGTCTCTGTTGCTCCCGCTTCGCTCCGGTGCTCTCGTGAGGTCAAGACCAAGACAACACAAACCAGCCAAAGTGAAGATAGCAAAATATATTCAACAGTCAACTTATGTGTATGATCAAGGAATTACACAATAAAGTGAGAATAGCTTTATGGGAAAGGGACATGCCACTGTATCATATTGATTGAAAGTAAAGATTACAACCTGATCGCCTTGATGTCGCAAGCTTCCTTTCAATGTCTCTTGGCTCCAACACACACACTTTCTCAATCCTTGTATGAAGAAGATCAAATCCTCTTGATAGACTTGCTAGAGTCTCCAAGCTTCTGTTCAGGCTAAGTCCTTCACACAATTCTTTCACCAATTCTCCAATGAATCTTGCTTAACCTTTTCCATGAGAATTCCCTC
>ML799043.1:30507-47701 GCA_009831015.1 Picea engelmannii | reverse complement strand
AACATGAGGAATCAACTTTATTTGCAAGTACTTGATACCTTTAATGAAACAATACGCTTTGATTGTCATACTTCTAGAGGTGATCCTCATGGGAGAAGTCTTTGTTACTATTGCTTATTTATTATTATAGATTTATTTTAATTTGGATTTTAAGAAGAGTTTAGAGGTGGGAGAAGTTTTTGTTAAGGTTTCCTATTTATTAGTATAGATTCATCTTAATTTGGGTTTTAAGAAAAGTTTAGAGGGATCAAATTTCTCTTGGTGTAAAGTCTTTCTCCTTTTTTAGAGTAAAAGATTAGAACAATATACAATTTTCATTTACTTAATTTTTTCTATTATATTATTATTTAAGAGTGACACTTTCAGCTGCATGTTAAATTTAAACAAGAAATCACACATCAACATATTAAGTTGTATTTTCAAAATACAATTTAGAAAATATCTAGATCTAGTTCTAATGCTCTCCTTGCTTAAAGCCCATTTCAGATTGTGGGCATGAAACATTTATGTCATCACTGGATATTGCAACATGGATTGGCTTTCCATAGTAGTCCTCATTGTTGGAATGGAAGGAGTGGGGAAGATTATAACAGCTGGGAAAATTTCAGAAACTGGAAAAGCTCATCGTAGAAGATTCTTCGTATAAGTTTACCCTAGTTGGAAGTCAATTAAGTATTAATAGTTTCAAAGCATAGGAATGATAGAAATGAAAGATATTAAATAATTAGAATCCATATGCACTAGTAAGCACACTGAGAGATAATTCTTCGTGCATAGAAATATGCTTTGAGTTCATATGGAAATTCTTGAGGATATATAGTATGCTTATAGAATAAGAGTAGTGTTAATATATATGCAATAAAGATATTATAATGATTAAATGTGGCTAATAAGAGAGGAATGTGATATCCCCCTAAGAGCATGAACATAAAGACTACGTATGTTGTAAGAGGGTAAGCGATTTACATTTGCTTACTTTGGAATTTATACAAATAATAGTAATAAATACATTTGCATACTTTGGAATTTATACAAATAATAGTAATAATAATATAAAAATGTGCACATGGGGTTATATTTCTCCAGGAGCACCATGGGGCATTGAAAAAATGAGAGGGGAAATATGGGGGTGGTAAATAAAATAATATTTGTGGAGCTCCTAAACCTTCGTGTCCCTTAATTTATTATTTTCTTTATGTTTATTTCCCA
The DNA here is from genome assembly GCA_009831015.1 of Picea engelmannii. Lineage (NCBI taxonomy): Eukaryota > Viridiplantae > Streptophyta > Pinopsida > Pinales > Pinaceae > Picea > Picea engelmannii. The sequence goes on along the minus strand of ML799043.1, from coordinate 46,492 downwards.
AGCTTTATGAGGGGCACATGTTCTCCATGCAAGTCATATATTCGTTATATATTCATGCATGCCTTGGGAATCAATTCATTTCACCTTTGGGAAAAATAATTCATTTGTTCTGTCCTTAGGGGGGAAACCATAGAGTCCAATATTATAAGAGACCACAAACAAAATGAGAGAGGCACTAGTATGCCAATACATTGGTATATTCAACCATAGATGGAATGCTACCACGCTGGTACGTTGTAAGACCATTCACGTATGTTGAGTTGATGCTGGTATGTTGTCTATTAGTGTTGATATTTCATTGTGTCTAGAGTTATGTTGTTTCCATAAGTGTGGTTATTATTCTCATATGACAAAAACCTAAGATTTACTTGCTTCTTGCATTGGAGATTGTCTTGGAAAACTTACATTATAGCATTGGAGTGAAGTTGGATAACCTAACAGACAATTAAGAAGTGAAGGAGATCCCATTCCTTATATTTTTCAAGGTTGAGGGGGAAAGAGAGGAGATAAAGTGGGGTTGTCATAGAGTTAATGGGTTGAAGGGTGGCTTCATTGCATGTAAATGTTGATATAAACTCGGGTTAAGAGGACAAATTCTCATTTGTAATAGTTGATTAGGTTGAGTGAGAAAATCATAGCTAGTAAATTTCCCTTTATTGTTTTATTTACTAGCATGGGATTGGCACCTACTCCAGATAGTGTCTATGGTTGGGTAGAAAAATGATTCTAGGGAGCTATTTCCCCAAGTAAAACTAAGCATAGTTAAACTATTGATTTGTACTATTTATATATTTTGGCTACAAAAGCTTGTGGTGAGTGTTGTGTTTGAGGAATAAATGATTACTTTGTAAGTTTCATGTAAAGGTGGACATAGTTTAAAAGTGCATGATGGATTTCTGGGTGAAGATATTATGTAGTTTTGGAAGTTATAAGAGCCATTATTGTAATACAAAAGACGTAACTCTCCCTTTATCCTATATATTAGTTTCAATCCATATCAAATACTTCATTATTGTAATACAAAACACTTAACTCTCCCTTTATCCTATATATTAGTTTCAATCCATATCAAATACTTGTAAATGACCTTATGGACTTTGAAAAAGGAAGCATAATCATGTGTAAAATGTAAATGTATGAATTCGAAAGAACTATATTGTAAATGTATAAGAATTTTATTGGAATTATTTATCTATTACTTATATTTATTATTTATTTAATGTTTTTATCTTTTACTTATATTTATTTAATGTATGAGAATAATTTTTTTTTATGTATTGAGATACGTGATTATACTCATGAGAAATGGGTTAATTGATAGTGGTCAATATTATTCTATTGCTAAACTATAATTGTACATAAATTGCATATAAAAGTGTTGATTACAACTTACACTACATCATGAGAAATGGGTTAATTAATAATGGTCAAAGTTATTCTATTGTTAAACTATAATTGTACATGAATTACATATAAATTGTACATGAATTACATATAAGAGTGTTTGGTTACAATTTAATTATCCAATTATATACACTACATAGTATCCTAGCAAGAAATTGCTATGAATTTGGTGAAAAAAAACTTTATCCTTAACAAAACATAAAAGGTATTGGTATGTTAGAATTTCACTATAACAAATGTATATACAATTTCAAAGTCACCTAAAACGTGCCCTTAACCTCATATGCAGCCACTTTCCCTTAACCTCATGTGCACCCAATGGGAGGTTATGAACTTGACTCTCCACATTAATGCAAACACGATCACCTCACTCCTTGCTGTAGACCACGTTCCCATAAACATAAAATGAGTGAGTTACATCGTTTCTGGCTAAATCTTGAAATTTGATGAGCTTTTGATACATTCATTTATATAAAAATCTTTGGCATCATCACTACAGTAAATCTCTTAAAATAATTTAATTGTTCCAACAAGTGTTTCACATCTTGCCCTATGGGCGGCACTTGATTTCCATCTTTTAAAATTCATCTTAATTCACTTGAATTGTATTAATCTTCGACCTTATGGCGACGGTTCAATCCCCGCCATTACTTCGATCTGGCGAGGTTCTTATGCCATGAGTGGCGACTTCTATTTTAATGGTCACAGATTTTTGTATTTGCAGGTAAATGTGTTAAATATTTTTTATTAGTTAGGCCGATAGTTATAGGCCTACATTTATTAGAAATGGATACAATTAGTATAGTTAATGATATTTTAATTTTAAATCTTAATTTGATGGTTATTAATTAAAAATGTTTGTATATTTTTTGTCGTCCTCTCAAATTAATAAATCGTATTTATTATTCATAATTTTTTTATTCTTCTATTATCATATTTACTTTTTTACATTTATCTAATCATATTAAAAAATTACTGTAAAGTTGTATGAATACTAAGTTTAAATGATTAACCAATATCAATATCTCTACCTACCTCAACTTCCATATCAAACACTTATCATATTGAAGAGAGAAATATTCTTAGTTTTTATGGAGTGTGAATAGTACATGGCCTAATACCACATTTAATTAGTTCAATTTAAATTTATGCTTTCAATTTAAAGTTATGTGTTCCATTTAAATTTCTTTTTGTTGGGGAGAGGAGACTTCGAATTATATGGACATAAGAGCTCAATACAACACAAATTAAAAAGCGCATGAGGCATTATACCATAATGGCATCACTGAGATGAACCAATAAAACAGCCATATAGCATGAGCACTAAATCACAATTTTTTGTTCTTCCTGCAATTTTTCTTACATATTGAGTGGGCCTAAGCCTAATGGTTAAGAACATGTGTTTCCTCTTAAGAGGTCATAGGTTCAAATTCAGAGGGAGTAGGGTATGTATACCTCGGGTAGGGTATGTATACCTTCGTAGACTTTACTAGTCAAATCGCTTAGCCGTGCCCTTAAAAATAGATTATTATTATTATTATTATTATTATATTAGTTTCTTCAATTTTTTTATGTTCAAAATTTTGTAAGTTATATATATATATATATATATATCTCCAATAGAAAATTAGCTCAAAATTATATTAAGATTTAATTTTTTTTACATGATATTTTCCATGGAAAAACTTACTCTTAACATGACTAATAATAAACTTAGGTAAAAATAGAAAATATAGTCTTTTAATTTAATTATGTCAGAGACATAAAACTCAAAAATTTAAACACTAGTGATGAACATATTCTAGATAGATATGATCATAACTCAATTAGAAACTAGAACAAAAAAATGACTTAATAACTGGAAGTAGATATATCAGAACATAACTAGGTAATTCATGGGTCTTGAGCCTCTAGGTTCCCATAAATAATAAGATATTTTGCTCTCAGACTCATGAAGTGCTTGTTTTGAAAGTTGGTTTGCCTCTTTGTTGAATTTTCTGAATATGTGGTGGAAGCTAATAGCTTGGAATTTTTTTATAAGTTCTTTAGTTCTATGCTTCACATGCTTTAAGCTTTCCTCTATCAACGAGCCAATATATAATCACCTTGGAATCACCCATAGCTTGGACTTTTGGGAGGGATAGATGAATAGCTAGAGTAAGAGTGGCTAGAGACTAAATTTTGTGTTGATACTTGTAGAGTCCAATGATCTTAATAATCACAGAGTGAAAAGAAGGGACAACATTCTCAAAAATAGCTCTATTCCTTTAGCTCCAAATAAACCAACAAATTGTAACTCATGTTCCTTAATTGCATTGAAAATAGTTAGATACATTTACATAAATTTATCAATAACATTAATAAATTAAATTTAAACAAAATTCTAAAATTAAAAACTATAATAATTACTACAACAACCACATAATTGTGGCCGATAAAAATTGATAGACATATTTAATTTACAAATCATAATTCTAACATAAACCCTAACTTAAATTTGTAAATAAAAAACAACCATTCTACATATTACTAAATAGCCCCGGTGTGGATTCCGATTGATACTTGCAACTACTCAATGGCAACTCAAAGAATAACAATGTTTAGGTATTTGCAGCCTGACTTTCGTTGAGTGGATCTTATTTCGACCTGTTGCCAGATAATGTGCAACAAATGCAACACGCCTTCCATTGCCTCGATACTCTACGATGAAAACGACTGCTAACCGTTAACTAGGGCTGTATATGTTCTTCTTAACCCCGTCTGATCACCAAAGTTTCAGACATCATGCTGTACCTTGTTCACATTGCAAGCCTGGTGCTTTTTCCAATTAACTTCCATATATAAATATATGGAGATGTTTAACTGTTTTAGGTGAAATGGTTTTTTTTAAAGGAATTATAAATTATTATTTTTATTGTTTAAATTTATTTATAAATGTAGAAATAAATTCAGCATACTAAACCACTCAAATAATATAGAAATAATCACTCAAATACAAACAGATTATCAAATACTCAAATTTTACTTCCTTTTTTTTATCATTTATACAAGTGCATTTTTTTATTTTTATTTTTTATAGAATTTGATATTAGGCCACCAACATAATTTCTAATTGAATTCAAACCAATAAACAAATATATAATTGAGTAATATCTGGAAAGGCATAATCTGAAATCAAAGACAGCTAATCAAGTCCTTGATGCTTTTAAGGAAACAATATTCTATGTAGTCAGCTTTCACTTTACAATAATTAAATAATTAAAGACAAGTTGTAGTCAGCTTTCACTTTACAATAATTAAAGACAAGTTGTAGTCAGCTTTTAGGAAGACAAGGTTCTTCCTTACGTTATTCATGTAGATTTAAAGTTATTCATCTAAATTTAAAGTTATTCATTGTGCTTATTGAGAAAGATTTAAAGTTACTCATTGTGCTTATTGCGAAAGACTTGCAAGATGTAGTGGGAGAAGTCTTTTTTACTATTTATTGCTTATTTAGTATTATAGATTTATTTTAATTTGGGTTATTGTTTTATTTATTATTATAGATTCATTTTAATTTGGGTTTTAAGAAGAGTTTATTGTTTATTTATTAGTATAGATTCATCCTAATTTGGATTTTAAAAAGAGTTTAAAGGGATTAAATTTTTCTATGTCCAAAACTTTCCTTTTTTTTTAGAATAAAAGGTTAGAGTAAACATATACAATTTTTATTTACTTAATTTTTTCTATTATTAGTCCCTGTCATAGGTGTAGAGGGATTATAGCGATCTATAAATCGTTGACTTCATATTAGTCTATCCTTTGACCACAAATATTTCCATATTATCTATTGTTGGAACCAGGGAACTGAAAACATCGATTTTTATATAAAAAAAAGTACCATATTTGTCATGATATGATTGGATAAGGGATTGGAGGTCTTATTGTCGTCTTCGCTATTCCCAATGTTATATATGTTGGCATATCCAAAGTATTTGATCGTATATGTTTTTTTTTTAATCAAATATTTTGTTATGCATTCGTCGATGGTGGATTAATGGATTAATGCTAGCATTAATTCAAATGTTTGGTTTAGCATTTTATGCTAGGTAAATTTATGGCAATGTTAGATATGGTGGCATATCCAAAGTTTGTCTTTCCAAAACATTCTGTGGTGTTCGAACTATTGTTACAAAAAATATAATTTTTATTTTTGGGATACGTCAGAGTCCTGCCACATTGAATTTTTTTCTTAAATGTTTACAATGCATTTCTGACAGGCTTAAATGTTTACTAAACAGGCTTGGTTGTGTTGAATGGTTACTTAACAGGCTTGTTACAAGACATTTTCTTCTGTTTTTAATTTTTCTATGCTCCAGCGGCGTTGCTGGTTTGGTGGTCCATGCTTGCTTTTTGCATGCCACTGATTTCTTATTTGCATGTTGTCATTCTTCTTGCTTGCCTGTTCGTGTTGTTGCAGTTTGGACGTTTGGATTTCTGCAATCACGATTGGAACAACATCATTCCTGGGGGGGGGTGGTTGCTGCTTGCTTCTTTCTTCGTTGTATGCTGTTTATTGTTGCTTGATTCGACTTTGCAGGGTATCAGTCATGCGCCTGCAGTTGGGCCTTTTAGTGCTTCTTAGCTGGGTTCTTGTTTGGTGCTTGTTCTTGGTTTGCCAGGGTTTGCAAATGTTGGGATGTTGCATCTGCAGTTGGATCTTTGGTCGCATTTTGTTTTGCATAGAATACTATTAAGATAAAATAACAGGCTAAAGAATTGCAAGTGGTGTAAATTGCATCTGTTACGCGTTGAAACAAAGTTTGTTGGCCTCAAAATATATTTCATGGTTGCCAATGATTTTTACATGGATTCTATCTTACTATGGTTTTATAGTTATGACAATGGATTTTGTTGTGTGGGAGATATAGTTGTTCTCTCCCTTTTACTTTCCTGTTGTAAACTGCGTTTGACTCTAGTTTTTCGCGTTTATGTGGTTATTTCGAGTTACCTCCGTTTGGTTGCATAGTTGGCCACTTTTATGGATGTGGCTTCACGAATAGGTTCTATCGGACTATGAAAGCTCATGTCCGGTGTATACATTAGGTTTCCCGAATTAGTTTTCTTTAAAACAATCATGGGTAGAAGAGAATGCAATTTATTAAATCATAGGTTTCCTGGACTGCAGAGCCGTCATCCCATTCTTAACTAGTTTTTGCATCACGGGTTGACGGGGTAGACGGCTAAAAATTTACAATCGGAGAGTTCCGCGATATACAAATTGACAATCGGTCAGCAGCGAGAGTTTCACGATCATTTCGACCGACCGCAGTTGGGTTCCATACTTAAGTCAGTATTATGGACGCGCCTTCGCGGATATGTTGTATCGAACTATGGTGTATACATTAGCATTTCCGAATTAGTTTTCTTTAACAGTAGGGCTCCTAGACATAAAACATTGAAATTTATCAAACATAGATTAAACATAGGAAATATGTAATTTTATAGAGTAGATATATATAGCCTGCACAAAGCCATCATCCCATACTTAATCAGTTTTTGCATCACGTGTTGTGAGGGTAGGCTACTGGAAATTGAAAATCGGAGACTTCGGCGATATAGAAATTGACAATCGAACGTGCGGACTATTTGAATTTGAACGCCGTCATGTCCAAAAAAGTTAACATTGTCAAAATAGTTTACTTTGCGTGCGTTTTAGATACCCTGGTGGACAAAAAAAAAAAAAAAATAGTCAACATTTTTTGGATCGCGGGTTCTTGGGATGGCGGGCTCTAGGTTCGGTCCCTGTTGTTCCATTTCCTACAAATAGCACGGATAGTTCTGCGATATACAAAATGAAAATTGGGCTTGCGCACTATTTGAATTTCAAGGGCTCCTGCAAAACAACTATCATTCTCGAATTACTTTTCTTTGCGTACGTTTTACATATGCTCGTGAACAAAAACAGAACAATAGTAGTAACGTCTGTTACATAGGGCTCCATCCCTGCTACCTTATTTGCTTCCCAATACACATTAACTATGCTTTGAAAAGTTAGAACCGAGCAGACAGGTTCAAAAAGATGGGCTTTAATAACTGGAAATCTCGAAGACATATCCAATTAAAATGAATAGATAGAAAAATATTATGGGATGTGGTAATTTGTTTTTGCCTTCATTTAAATTTGCGAAATTATTATTTTTTTTTTCCTTATGCACTTTTAGTTTTCTTCAAAGCTTCAGCATAGTTCATGTCCCTCTTTAATATTGTGCATTTCGAAATGATGGGCTTTAATAACTGGAGGACATCTCCCATTAAAATGAATAGACAGGCGAATATTATCGGATCTGGTGATTTCTTTTTGCCTGCATTTTGAATTTGCGAAATACTTTTTATTTTATTTTTTTCTTATGCAGTTTTAGTTTTCTTAAAATATTCGACAAAGTTCATGAACGTGTCACCCACAAAGGCCTTGCCGTCATGTTCCTCTTTAACATTGTGCATATATTAGATGTCAGATTTCAGAATATGCTCAGATATGAGAATTTTAATACGTGATGGTAGTCACTATTGAGCGTAAATATTAAAAAAGATTGATATTAATAAGTGAAAATATTGAGAACATATGTCATTAAAACGAATCAACACAAAATCTATGGCATACCATCCAACCTTGCTTTTAAATACTTATTTCCATTTCTCTCTATGATCAAAGAGTTTCACTTTAGGGTGCCTTCGTTCTAATGTTCCTGGTCATGCACATGTAAGACAACTTAGAGATGTGATTGACGAGCATATGAAAGAATAGATCCTCGTTTTATGTGACGTGAGCTTTGAGTAAGAACAAAACTCTGTTATACAAAGAGAAACTTAGAGAGGACGAAAAAAACAGAACAAGTGTGTTCTGGTTGGTGTTCTCCCTGTGTTTGATGCTTTGGTTCATTGAAAATGCTGGCTAGAGATTTGTTGGTTGAACTTCTTTGTTTTATTGCTGGGAATTGTAATGGATTTTGAGGTCGGGTGAAAAATAGTTCTTCATTTAAGTATATAGATTCTTCTAACAAAACAGATTTGGCAAGTGTATCGAGTTGTATAGATTGCACAAGTATTTTTCCACCTCGGTGGCGGGTAGAAGAAACTGTATGGGTGGATAAAATGACATATTATCACTGCAAAAGTTTATATTTCATAGTATGATGACCTGCATGTGGGTCTGGTAACCGACTTGACAGAAAGATATGTTCTTTGTGAAAGTTTGTTCGGTTTCCTCTAGATGTAGTTGCAGAGTGTACATATTTGGCATCACCTATGAACATTCCAGACCTTTCTGTGGCCCGCCATATCTCCATGGCTATGAAGAAAGATATATTCTAATGCCATCTGCAACATTTGATACACTTTCCAGACCTGTTCTGGTGCATTCTGCAGCATTTGCTGCACTTGCCACACCTCTACTGCCCGAAGAAGTTATGTACCTCAACAAAGTTTCTTTTTGCATCTGGGTTGGATGTTCCTTTCAATTTACTGAAATAAAGAAAAGAAGTCCCACATACAAATCCTCAGGAAAGCTTCTCAACCAAACATATGATCAAATATAGAGAGAATACCAGTCACTATGTACATGAATTATTTTCTGCTGCTTTAGTTGTTGTGACATAGAACAACTCCTTCCACCTTGAAATCAGCCTGAATGACATTTGTAAGTTGTCTCGGATGTCAAGGGTCAAGAACATTGCAAGCAAAGCACCTTAAACCCCAACTTTTCGACAACAGAGGGAAATTAATACTTGACAAAGAATGGAATGTTGAATAAACAGGCATTGCAAGCAGGCCATATCTGGAAGAGAGAAGATATTCAAAAAAGTGGGATAGATGTACTTGGCAGCACCGATTAAGTACAAAACTGTGAAGAAGCTTCATCATTTTACATATTTTAAATTGGTCGACGACAGGAAAAATCGCAATCATTGTCGAAAATAGCCTCGGCTGTAATTTGTAACCCACCTTATTTGAATATAGAATAATTTCGGTTTATCTTTTAACAGTATTTTCCAATTTCCCGTATTTGTTTTAATTCTATTTTCTACCTTCTTCCCCTATGTGGTTAAACATGAAACACAGGGTTTTGTTTCTGCTACCCTGTACTTCAATCTAAGTAAAACCTGGCCTGTTCTTTGTTTACATTTTACATGTAAGAATAATTTTTCATAGGCCATACTTATGTGGCAATGACCCTGTATTTAAAGAAAGAAATTGGAGGACCCGTGCTGCTCCCATTCTTCGGGTTCCATGAATAGAATTAATAATGAGTAACGACAAGGCGGCTGAACTGTTGACACAATGTTTCTGTGAAGTTTGTTCGATATATTGCATCTTCTTCTATTTGATAATATCCGTGCATATACACTAATATCAGTAGTATTGAAATAAATACAAAAAAACTTCCTCTTCGGTAAATCTTAGGCAACTATGTTTGGGTGTGGTATTAAACAACTATGTGTCCATTGTTCCGCCATATACATCTTCTAGCCTAAGAACTTTCGTAATCTGCAATTTATGCTTTAATTACTTAAAAGTCACACCAAATTTTGATTGCATTTACTTTAATTTAGATATTGATGTTTATGGAGAGCCGGAATTTGCTGATCTCATTGCAATGAATACAAGATGAATAGATGATAAGGATTTTATGTCGTTGAGACCACAATGCAAAATCATGTTTCTTTTTGCGCTATGTACTTGTTGTAGTCAAAATGTTTAAGGTTCCAACAAAATTTGCAAGCCGAGAAGCATCTTGTAGATTGGGAGATCATTTGCATTTGAAACAACCAATCCATTAATATATATTACTATGAATACTATTCAGATAAATATGAAAACTTTGTTCATTGATAGATGCTAGTATGAAAAATATTGAAATAGATATCATAACTTTGTCTTGGCCAATACTTGCCTAGTTATCTGGGCACCAGGCCCCAGGTTCGCGGTACCTAGCACCTATGTCCCCTGTTTCGTCATATACATGTTGTAGCGAAACGTCAGTGATTTGTTCCTTTCCATACTTGGCCAATTTTATGCCCGCCGCTACGGGGCCGACGCTTACGAACCCAGCTGCTTATCGTTCCACAATATACATCTTGCACTGAAAAGATCCATGATCTACAATTTCACCGCAGGTTCCTCGTACACATTGACTTCGTTCAAAGGATCTGTTGCTTATTTCCATCCCTACCAACTTCACATTCTTCTTGATATACATCAACAATGCTCTTACTAGTGACAAGTGGACAAAGTGGTATGAAAGATACCTCCGTCATATGCAATTCATTCTTTAACATATTCATCTATATCCTCGCATGACGGATCTGACCGAGCGCTGTTCCTTTCCATACTTAGCCAATTTTATGCCCGCCACTGCGGGGCCGGTGCTTGCGAACCCTGATGTTATTCTGCGAGATACTTAGTTCTTTTTTCCTTTCTCTGTTCTCGTATATTATCTACAATTCCACTGCCAACACATCCATCCTTTTTCCCTTATTTTCTTCCCATGTATTATTGGACTATAAAATATGGAAATGATATTCTATAACGCACGCACAAATTCCGCATTCCATACCTAGCGACATTTTCGATCGCGGGTTCTCGGGCACACAGACGAGCTCAAAAATGGGCCTCCATCGTTCCGTAGCCTACAAATAGCACTCATAATTTCGCGATATAGAAATTGATAAGAGAATTTGCAGACTGACTAAGTCAACATTGCATTTCTATTGTTCCGTGTCCTCCAAACAACACTCCTAGTTCCGCGATATAGAAATTGACACCTGGAATGCAGAAATGGCGGAGTGCAGATTGCCATTGTTTACGGATGCCAATCCCTATGAAGTATCTAAAAATTTATTTAGAATACTAAATTAGCACTTATTAGTGACAACTGGACACAGAGGTACGAAACAGTTGGAATTGCAGTCTCCACAATATACAAATTGACTATCAGACATCATTCGTTCTTCCGTCTTATAGATTATGCATTCAAATGTTCGGAGCAATACAATTAGAAGGTCCGGGCCTTGCCTCCTCTGAGGATACCTTCACAGCCTGTTTTGGATCCTCCTTTTGGCGGGTTCACGAAATATGCAGCTCCAGCATTGGCGGGTTGGCATATCTTTTTTTCCATCTATATAATCAGACGACAAATCCGACCGACCGCTGTTGCTTTCAATACTTGGCCAATTTTATGTCCATGGTTTCCACATTGGGACCAATTTCAGTTCCATCTATATCCTCGCATGGAGAATTGAACCGAGGGTTGTTCCTTTTCATACCTAGCGACATTTATGATCATGGGTTCTCGGGCGGGCGGCCTCAAAATTGGCCCTCCATTGTTGCATGTGTTACAAATAGCACCCAAAATTCTGCGATATACAAATTGAGAAGTGGAGCTGCGGATTGGCTAACTCGACATTTCACTTCTATTGTTTTGTGTCCTACAAATAGTCCTTCAAGTTCCGCGATATACAAATTCACACACGAAATGCAAGGTTGGCAGGGTGGAGATTGCCAATGTTTACAGATACTAATCCCTATGAAGTATTTAACAGAATCTAAAATATTATTTTCAATACTAAATTACCTCTTAGTACTGACAAATGGACATAGGTGCGGGTCCGACATCATTCGCTCTTCCGACATCATTCGCTATTCCGTGTTACAAATTATGCATTCAAATTATTTACTCCGATCCTCTGTAATATACAAATTGACTACCGGGTTCACATCTTGTATTCAAAATTTCCTTGATCTACAATTCCACCGCCGACTTCTTTCGCCTTTTTCCCTTTTCTTCTTCCCCTGTATTATGGCTCTCATTATCTCCATGTATATAATCACACCTTTGGAAATTTTATGTCCACGGTTGTTGGGTTGGAAATCTACAATTCTATCGCGTGCTCCTCGAACTTGCAAGCTTCACTGTACCATGGTTGACAAATGTGCTTCCTAATATACATTTTCTATGCTCTTACTAATGACTTTTACAAGTGACAACTGCACACAACAATACGAAACAGTTCACATCCAACCATTCGCAACATAGAAATTGACTACCAGGTTCCGACATTGTCCCCTCTTCTGTGTTACAGATTGTGCATTCAAATGTTCCGAATAATACAATTTGACCATTCGGACCTCTAACCCTATTTTGGATCCTCCTGTTCACGGATTCACGAAATCTCAAATTCTTAGTCAGTGTTTTAGGTTAGTGCATTCGAAGTCTGTTGCTTCTTCTTCCCTGATATGCATATTGCACTCAAAATTTTCGTGATTCACATTTCCACCGTGGACGCGTTGGTCCTTTTTTCCCTTTTTTTCTTCCCTTGTATTATCATTTTGTGGTTATATACATAGTCTTATTTCTATAAGCACGGGTTCCAGCATTGGTGGATTGAGATATCTTTATCTCCATCTATATAATCACACGACTCCTCCGACCGACCGCTATTGCTCTCCATACTTAGCCAATTTTATCGCCATGGTTAGTGGGTTACACGTATTGCAATCAAAAAGTTTTGAGACATACAATTTGACCCCGACACCCTCACCTTCAACAATTGTACCTTGCAACCCTATTTTGTACCATTTTTTTCCCCCTACCCGTGACCTCCATACTTTCTTTCTATGCAATTAGAAACCTTTGATGCTAACAGGTCACCATGCAGGAACCGCCAACATTTTCATTAAAGGGAGAAAAACTCGAGGAGATATCCCATTATTACGCATTAAACCAAGATGTGCAAAAACTTATTTTGTCCCTTCTGATTGTTCATCTCCAACACGCGTCATCGTGTTGGGCCGCTCAAGAAATTTGCAATGCTTAATCGCTCATTGCAATATCCACCATGTTTGCATTTCTATATATGGAATTAGTAGTGTTTAATATTAACAACACATTATGCAACAACCGTCCATATTGTCATTAATCAACGAAAGTCTCGGGGACATCTCCCATTCACACGCTTTCAACCAAAATTTGCGCAGGGTTATATTAGCCCTTCCAACCTTTCATTTCATTCATCGTCTGGAACAAATAAATGTCTTTGTATACCTATGGCAACAGGTCGACAACAGTTTTGTGGAGATACAGTAAATATGTTTGCAGAAGAGGACCAAAGGTTCCAATGGTCCAGGGCATACTTTTACTATTCATCTCGTTCTGCCTAGAACGAAGTGATTTGGACATCCGGAATCGCTCGTGGAGGCTGCGTCCCTAAGGTTTTTGACTGTAAGGATTTGGTCTATTGGTGCATCGAAAAATATATTCCAGGCCAAAGCATTATTCCACTGCGCGACCATTCTCTTGTTTATTTGTCACCTCAGTTCTTCCGCGAGATGTTGAAATTGCCGAAACCAACATTAACGTTCAGAGGACAAGACTGCAAACAGTTTCTAGAAAAACATTATAACGGGTTGCACATCTTAGTCGACTTCCTCGAAGACCTGACAACAGTTCCTTTAGAAATCCATTCAGGAAAATTGCTTTGTTGTTTACAAGAATAACGAGACAGGCATCCACAACAAGCATTTCCCATATAATTATTTATATTTTATATTTTACACTCAAGGAACAATAGATTTTCGATTGGGGAAAGCTAATCTCCATTGAAATATGTTCCCAGTTGTCCCGATTCAAAGAATCGAATGAATTTTATATGTCATCCTACTTGATTTTCACAATTGTGTATTGCTGCCCATTTCTAAAACTTTCTCTTTCTAATAAAATAAACTATGGATTCGACCAAGTAACATTCTGGCATGATGCCCTGTGGAGACACAAGGCCTCCCATTGTTTTTAAGAAGTTTTTAATGGCTTTTTCTCAGTTTCCAAGATTTACTGTTAGGCAAGGATGCTCCGCGGATGTTTGGCCACACAAGCAAGTTTTTGAACAAGAAGGGCACACTTCAGCAAAAGAAAAATCACAGTCTCCTCATGGTCTTTGGCTCTAAGAAAAATCCTACCTTCCTTCCATGCCACATCACGAACAAGATGTTTATTGCAGAAATAACAAGGCAATACAACCACTGGTTGCATTTTTTCCATGACAAGAAAGAAAAATAGTTCATTCCTCTGCCCTGGAAAGTCGGATACTTCGTGTGTAGAAACATCAACAAGATTGACAAGTTTGTCACCCATTTCAAGAAATTGAACCTAACGTACGATGACAGGCTAAAAGGGTTCGACCCCAATGGCATTTTTGGAGAACATTGACTAGGTGTTGGCTTTAACACCTCTTTTATCCATAGACACCTGACCCAAGACAAGGACAATGTCGACAATAATCTTGTTTTTTCCCATTGCGACGCAGAGACATTGCAAAGCGCAACTGAATTGTACAAACAACATGATAAAGTATCCAGTGAGAAGAGTACCCAACCCCCTGCCAACACTCCCAAGAGAACAACACCACAGAGCGTCACTTCGACGGTCCATCCTAGTAAGAAAGCAACCCAGAAATATTCGAATGGAGGAGGAGATAAGAACCCTCCTCGCATAAATATTGATAGTTCTCACAAAGTTCCACTGAAGAAGAAGAGAAAAAAAAATGCAGGCCATGTGGAGGAACCCGAAATTGACAGTGGAAAACTGCAAATTGAAATTGAAGCTGAGAAAATGCAAAAAATTGGGTCGTCCGTGGTGGACATATCTGACATCGAATTTTTTGACATAGATGAATCCTTCATAATCCAGAGCGCTATTTTTGACAACCAATCTAAAAGTATGATCATTGAAAAGAGAGATGTAACAAACATGAAAGACAAATCTCGAACAGAGATTGACTTTAGCCAAATGACCCCGTCCAAAATCTGTTTGTTTCACCAGGTAACCGGTGACATTCTTTGCGATTCCATTGGAGGAATGGAGACAAATTATGCTAATCTAAAACACTGCCTCAACGAATTTGAACAAGATTTCATTGCAACACCAGAATTTGCGAGTCCTTTGGAAAAAACCGTGCCTTCTACCACTGCAGCGAAGATGAAAGTATCCTCTACCCTCCTTGCATCCTCGAGAGCCCTTGTAGAGAACAACATCAACAAAAGAATGCAACTAGTTACTGAAGCCTGAGAAACATCGCAAAATTTAGTTTCCTTTGGAAATAAGGCCAATGATTTGATTGAAAATTTGGAGGTGAATTTAAAAAATGAACAGCTTTTCTATCATCAGGTGTTGGACCCTTTTTCCAACTATGCCTTGAACACATCGGAACTAAAAAGAAGACAGGAGAAACTCCCCTCCCCAAAGTGCACCAAAAAAGTAAAAGCATGTTGGTAAAAACAAATTGAGAATCTGCACGTCATTGTCAAATCATGTAAACAAGTCATATCAAAAAAGGAAAATTTATTCACAAGCCTGCTCCAGATGAACTTAGCCAGAACTACCAACGAGGTTCAAGATCCAAACTTAATTCTCAAATCCTTGTCAGTCACCAAAGAAGCGTTCCAGGAATAAGTTGATATTTTAAAGGGGTTGTCTTTCGAAAAGTTTTACGGCATACTTGAACATCGTCTAGATGAGCACGAGCGCTGGGTACTGGACTATGCCTCA